>JAMKPZ010003976.1:0-43399 GCA_024699675.1 Amphibolis antarctica | reverse complement strand
TCTCTCTCTATCTCTTCTCTCTCTATTCTCTCTCTCTCTATCTCTTCTCTCTCTATTCTCTCTCTCTCTATCTCTTCTCTCTCTATTCTCTCTCTCTCTCTCTCTTCTCTCTCTCTCTCTTCTCCTTATAAACATATGAAACCACATTCCAGTGGTTCCCTCTTCATTCACAGATATAGAGAGAGGGAGAGGGAGAGGGAGAGGGAGAAGGGCAGAGGGGAAGTAGAGGATCCTGAGGAAGTCAGACCTTCAGCCCTCAGGAGACTCATTCATTCCATTTCCATTCTAATCTTCTCTTCTCTTCTCTCTCTGAGAAACATGGCCACATGGGTCCTCTCCAACTGCGGAATCAGGCCTCTCCCTACCCCAAAGTCTTCAAGCCACCTCCGCCGCCCAGCAGCCAGTTGGGTACTCCCTAATTCCTGCCTCCGCCCACTTCCCACCGGAAAGCCTCAATCTTTGTGCGGTTCCTGTGGGGGGTTGTCCACCCCGAAGACGCCGGGGTCTTGGAGGGGCTTGGAGTTGAATGTGAGTGCGCCGATGAGAGTGGCGACGGTGGAAGAGGAGAAGGAAGGGGATGGATTTGGGGGTGTTTTGAGCAGCGGAGGAGAGGTTGGGAAGGAGGAGTTCGACCCATCGATGCCGCCGCCGTTTGGGTTGGCCGAGATAAGAGCCGCCATTCCGAAGCATTGCTGGATGAAGGACCCCCGGAAGTCGATGGGTTATGTGGCGAGGGATGTGGTGGTGGTGGCGGGTCTGGCAGCGGCGGCGGCCTGGGCTAACAATTGGGTTGTGTGGCCGCTGTATTGGGCGGCTCAGGGTACCATGTTCTGGGCTCTCTTTGTTCTTGGTCATGACTGGTAAGAACCTCCCCCTCCCATGCTTAATGTCATCAGCTTTCAGAATTACTTTCATTTTCGTAATAACATTCATATTCTTTAATTTACCTTTTCCATTATCAAAATCAATTTTCTTTCTTCTCCTTAACCCCAAAAATTACCTTTTTCCATTCTCAAATTAAATAGTGGGGTTGGTGAAAGATCCCATCAATCCAAGCTTTTGATCTTTGCTTCTTCCATCTTTAATGCTTGAAATGTTCCATTGTTCCATCACTACTGTCCTGCCTTCCTTTTCTGCTTTCATGCTCAGAAATTATTTCAGAGATGAATCTTTTGTTTGTGGTGTCAATAGCTGCCACGTCGCTCAAAATCTTATCACTTTTTATTCCAAATCCCTGATTTTGGGTTTTGCTGAAATCTGAGTTCTGAATTGTATCTGCCCCTGTAATATGATTATCTGATCTCATGCTGCAACATTGGTTGCCTCCAAAACCTTCTATTCTAAATACAGATTTCAAATTTACCTTTTTCCCCTTGATGATGATATTGCTTTTCATCCAAGGCCTCTTCTCAATGAAGTAGAACACCTGTGTTGGTCTGATTTCAAATTTACTTTTGCAACTGTAAAGGTCAACTGTTCTATACTCTGATATTTAGGTTTCATGATTTTTTTTTTTTTTTTTCATTTGGTGGTTGTTTATAGAAGGCAAACTGATATTTGCTACTGACATGTGTCTTCATGGAACCTTACCAGTTGACCCTGGATTTCAAACTTCTTGTTCTTCCCCCTATTCTGCTGACTGGTTCTTTGATTTGATATCAAGATGTTGGATGCTTCCTTTCCTTCACCAAAAAAGATTTTTTCCTTTCTTTTTTTATCACAGAATGATGTTCAAACGTTGACCATGTCGCTAACAAATGTTAGAAAAGATTTTTTTGACTTCCCAGTCAGTTACTGTCTTGCTTTGCCAATATATAATTTGCAGAATACCAATAACCACAGGTTTCATTGATCTGAGTTTAAACTGTGCTGTGATTTATTTATACTTTTTGCTCCTCCTTTTGTATAGACCCAAAAAAAAAGATTTACCGGTTACATTTAACATTGATCACATCAACAAAATTTTGTCAAAAGGTAATTTTCTAACTTGCTGAAATGATATTGAAAATGATGTTGACAAAAGGTAATTTTCTTTATCATATTTCTACCAATATGGCTTCAACATATTGAAATTTTATCGACCTGTCGAAATTTGAAGTTATTGTAGTTAAAGATGAAATCAAAGTTGAATTCCTTGCAGCTTAATGCTGAACCTAGTCCTTGAAAATACTAAAAGTCATGTTCTATGGGGCTTGAGTTGGTGATCTGTTTGTTGATTGGTTGATTGCTCACACTTGCCTTCTTAATTGGTCAGCCAAGAAGTTTTTCTGAAATTTCACTTCATACTTCACGCCACTTTTTTTTACCCAAGTCTGTTGAAATTTGGCAGTGGGCATGGAAGCTTCTCTAGTGACCCAAAGCTAAACAGTGTGGTCGGCCACCTCCTTCACTCATCAATTCTTGTGCCTTATCATGGATGGTAAGTTTGATTTCCTTTTTCTTCCTTCTGTTCACTTTCTCATTGAACCCACCACTTATTTGATGAATCTGATCAAGACATGATTGTTTTGGAATTGCAGGAGAATAAGCCACAGAACTCATCATCAGAACCATGGTCATGTTGAAAACGACGAATCTTGGCACCCTGTTCGTATCTCGCCTAAGTTTCACTCTTGTGCTTAATGTCATTCTTCTATTTTCATCTGAACATTTGAATGACAGAGACCTTAAACCCTCTTTGATAGATTTCTGAGAAGGTATACAATTCTTTGGATTTTTTATCCCTTAAGCTTAGGTTTACGCTCCCCTTCCCGATGCTTGCATATCCGATTTACCTGGTAAGCTTGCATCTTATCAAGAGCTCAAGCCTCCCACAATTCAATCCCCTGTTGTTCATATCTTACACCGCACAGCTTTGATTCTTTTGGCAGTGGGTTAGGAGCCCAGGGAAGAAGGGCTCTCACTACCACCCGGGTAGCGACTTGTTCACTCCAAATGAGAGGAAAGACGTTCTTACGTCTACCGCTTGCTGGACAGCAATGGCGGCACTGCTAACTGGTTTGACATTTGCATTGGGTCCCATGCAGATGATTAAACTCTATTTCATTCCATATGTGGTATGTTTCGTCAGGCATCTAACAACTTAAACATTCTTTGTCCAACATTGCCTCTATAGATACTAGCAATAAACCAGCATATTTGCTTGAACTCAAATTCAAGCAAAAACACTATTATTATTATTATTATTATATATAAATGTTGCTTCTGTAGATCTACACCAGTTGCTAATTTCTGAATGCAGATATTTGTCATGTGGCTGGATGCTGTCACTTATTTGCATCATCATGGGCACAAAGACAAACTCCCTTGGTCCCGCGGGAAGGTATGGATTTGTTCAATTGCCAATGATTATGAGTATATGTTGGCATGATGCAAAGAAATGAAATCAGAAAGTACATCCTAAGTTGATGCCATTTTGTTAGAAAGCTTAAGTTCACTATGATGTAGAGTACTTGTGCTTTACCGTAACCTTAGAGTTTAGGATTTAAGATTTAGAGAAATGAAATTGCCACCTATCTTATGATATAACATTGTTACGTACGAAGCGCTTGTTGCATAATTTATTTAGGAGTAGAATATAGAACCAAAGCATTGATCTTGCACAAATGGGAAGAACTACTTGATTTTCATGATGAGTGTCTTGTATTCACAAGTAGTGAGTTCAGGCTCTTTGTTCCAATGATAACAAATGGCAGAGTGAGCCACACAGACCAGGCATACATATAGGAACATCTTTGCTATGGAATATTTCCAAACATGACATGTATATGTGACAGCATGGTTTAAAATTCTCTAGGAATGGAGTTATCTACGTGGCAGTTTGACGACGCTGGATCGCAATTACGGTTGGTTCAACAACATCCACCATGACATTGGAACTCATGTGATACACCATCTCTTCCCTCAAATACCACACTACCATTTAGTTGAAGCTGTAAGCAGATGTTATCGTTGCTGTTGTTGTTATTGTTGTTGGTTCTTTTTTCCTACCATCTTTTTCTCTTTTGATTTCGGGTTTGTCTTTCAGACAAAGGCCGCAAAGCCGGTTCTCGGCAAGTATTACAGGGAGCCCAAGAAATCTGGACCCCTTCCATTCTACCTGTTTGGAGTTCTAGCAAAAAGCTTGAAACAGGACCACTATGTCAGCAACACGGGAGACATTGTTTACTACCAAACCGACCCTCAATTCAGCAGTGATCTCTGCAAAGGGGATTTGGAGTGAATCCCTACATTCTCAAGCCAAGGGCTTTGCTTCTCCAACACCCTGTTTTTTTCTTTTCCCTTTTTTTTGTTTGGGTCACAACCCAAAGCTTGATGTTTCTCTTGGGGCACATCCAGAAAGCCATGGTTGAAGACAAGCAGCTCACTGGACAGATGATGGCATGATGCATTCCAGAGTGAGAGTGAACTCTCTTTGCCTCCCTCTCTCTCTCTCTCTCTCTCTTCTGGAGGTTTTGGAAGATGAGCATGTGATTCTTTGGGTAAACTTATGGTTGATTCCATTATTGAGGACAGATTATTCCCTTTTATTGGTCTTGGGAGGGAGGGCAAAGAAGAGGAAATTATTTATGGTACTTGAAAAGTTGGCTTTTGGGATGTCTGTAGAAATACAAACCAAATTTTGCATTTTTCTTTTCATCTTTCTTGAAAATATTTTGTCTATCACATTTACCAAGTACAAATTCTACATCACTTGGCAATGCAGGCAGGTTCAGATTCATGATGCAACCCGCTTTCATCAGCGCTAATATAAAATCACACAATACTACACAACTCAACCTTGTCGGTAAACTTCTTTTTTTCAATATTTGGCAATTGAGACAAATTCCATTCTTATACCCATTTATCCTAGTAACACATAAGATAATTAAGAAAATTCAAGAAAAAGTACTTTAATGTATGCTATTTGTCAATAACATAATTTCCGCTGACAGAAGTATGAAAGAAATAAGTTTTAAATTAATATTATATAGAGATGATAAGATAATTTAGAATCTAAAAATTTTAGATTGATTAGGTCAAAAAACTGAATATGTTTAGTGCACATTCATTGGTTCTTTGTTTTGATATTGGTAATATTTTTGCTTAAATTAGAACATAAAAATTCTTCATTTTACAAGTTTTGTAAAGAAAGACGAACCACACTAACCTAATATTGGTTTCGCCACTTTGTTTGTGACAATTTACCCATGGAATATTAATTCTAGAAGGGCTCTTGCTTCTTGCCATGAAGAACCTGCATTTTTTATATAAGTAAAATGAAACACCCAAAAAAAAGCTTCAAATTTGCATCCAAATTGTGAATCAATGGGAGGAAACTCCGAAACTTGTGAATCTCATGTTTGGGGTGGTGTGATTATGATGTTTCTAAAAACCCTAAATAATGTGCTTATATAAGTCCAAACACCATTTCTAGATTAGAGAAACATCCTACCTTGACTCAAGATTTAGTAAACAGAAGTGACTGATGCAAAAGTAAATGGCATTATTATGTCACATTTCCTAGTGCAAGGCACATTACCTGATTACCCTTGCAAGGCTGTCTGTATAACACAATTTCTCTGTCGGCATCAGAAGATAATCAGCAGGTTTCAGGGTTTGTCTAGTTATGGACCGTGAACTGTTCCAAAAGAAAAAGAAATAGTATTCACAAGCTTTGTTTCCACACACAAAAAAGATAATGTTCTCCCACCCTATCAGCAGCAATCCAGTTGAAGCAAACAAAAAATGATGAATGATCTGCAAGCCTATTCCTGATGTGTGATCAACTTCAAGGAAAACGAGATTGTCAGACTCAGGTGCTCGTCTTCCATTAAACTGATTCAGCTCCAATGGATTCCTCAAGCATCACTCATTTGGAACTAATGAAGAAACAAAAATGTTCTTGTACATGCAGGCACTTCTCCATTTCATCCTGTATCTTTGTAACCGCTGTATACTTTGCCTGTCAAAAGTGAGTGAAACAAACAATATTTTCTCTTCTTTTTAGGTAGAGCACTAATCTACACCATCTTGCTGATCACGGACCAAAGCATGCCTTCTTTGTCTTTCACGTAGGTAAAGAACCGTCAAGAGGCAAACAAACAAGGTCAGTATGGTAGCATTTCCTTCAGAGAGGATCACATCCTCCACCCACTCTTGCATTTCAGAAAAAACCTCGGGAAGAGAATCAATAACATCAACCTGAAACACGGGAAGCAATGACATTAGTTTGGAGTTCAGCAGCAGCTTCCTGCACACATTAGAATGGAAACTCGAAGCATTGTTGTAAAAAAACACAAAAAATGGCAGTTTAAACATTTTCACTTTAATGCATTTTGTTTTCTGGAATGTCGGTAAATAAATGATTTTGGAAAAAACAGTCAATTTTCCATTTAAATGAACTTTTTCAATTTTTAATTTTGATCTTTGGATTGTTTTCATTGATAGAGTTTCACTGCTTTGTTACTTTACTGTTTATAATTTTAATTATTTTTTGAATTTAAGTACTTGTTCTTGAGTGACAATTACACAATAATTTTTTTTTGAAATTGTCTGTAATAGAACCGTAACTGATTTTATTTAATTATTTTGATGATTGTGATACTTGTATATTTGTAAATATATTTATATCTATTCAATTTTTATTTATATCATTTTTCCAAAAATGCTTGTTTAAACTTCCTTTTTTAAAAGTTTCACTTTTCAATCCATATAATGTCTCTCAACACTGGCTAGAAGAAAGAATGGACAGCAGATTGTACGGTAGTGAACCCAAGGAAGTAATCAAGTTTCTAGCAGTTAAAGAGTACGATAAAACATAAAATATGCAAAGCATGTCAGCTGGTATAAGAGCATCCAAATAAAAATTAAGCACATAGTTCCTTGCAGTAGCAAGTGCGCAATGGTATTGCACTTCAGTTGGCATGTAGTATTGCAGCCAACAGAAATCGAGGAAATCTGTTGGGAAAATGGTGGTGAGATAGATGTTCGGGGGTGATTGAAGTTTTAGGCTGTCAATTGTAGTTTAGCTCAGCTGGTGACTGCCATTGCAGTCAATAACCTTGATGATTGACTGATCATCTTTCGTTATGAATATTTGAATGAAGATGAATGAGACTTGAGAGTAGCATGCTTAGATAGATATTTTCTTTGCAGCTGAGGCCAGTAATTATCAGAATAAAGCCATTCACCTCAGAGGAAAATGCTGAATCAAGAGGCCATGAATCATGTAAGGGAGCCACATGGGCAAATAACCAAAACATGAAACGTCCTACGATGACTAGTTGTGTTCAAACTAACTCATACGTCAGTTCATGAAAAAGGCATTTAACTCGAAACTAATCAATGGGATGAAGAGAGGTGATAGTCGAAGTTACAATTTTTCTTTTTATTAGCCAAAGTGAGACTAAATAATCATAAACATGTGACATACTTTGGTGCATGTTTGTTTTTATGCTTATAGTCTGCCACATCTCCTGAAATATTGTTCAGTTTTAGGTTTTATCCTCCTGAATCCTAATAATACTTTCTTTGCCATCCTCCAAATGATTTCTTAGGAAAAATATAAGGTAATGGTGAAAGTATCCAGATAGTACCTAACAAATCAATAAACTGTTGAGTAGTCACTATTGTTCAAAAGACAAAAACACTATTGTTCAATATATCATTCTTTAGGAGAAAAGGGGTTGAAGTGTAGCTAAAGAGACCTACAACATCTAACTATTTTCTACAAATATAATCCTGATAAAAAACAGATGAGAAATACCCCATCCAACCAGAAAAGGCTGCAAATATGATTGTTCGGATGGTCGTCCATTGTCATATAATAATATTTTTATTCAAGTAAAATGGAATGCCAGTCTTAGTAGTATTGCCATAAACTAAAATAATTAGCAAAGAATCCTACCATGACACTGTCTGCATAGTTTTTCCTGAGCCACAAGCTTGCAAGAGCGAGGGTGACTGGCAACTTTGCATCAGGATCATTCTGAAGGGCTTGATCATAATACCTCTTTGCCAAGTGAAGATCTAAAGGAAGCCCCATGCCATGTTCATGCATGTAACCAAGATTGAACATAGCCTGAGCATTGGCTTGAGAGCGTGCATGCATATAAGCCTCTGCTGCACGCTCATAGTCTCTCTCCATCCCCTGAAGGAAACAGGAAAGAAGAAATTTAGTGACAATAAGAATGACTAAGTTCTAATTTGTAATTGTTATTCAGTTGGTGTACAAGCATATAGACAATACTCAAACAAATTATGCACAAACATATATAGACACGACTCTGTAACCTTAGAAATTCTAGAAGAATGACTAGAGACATTAATCAAGTTTCAGGTGTTATATTATCAGACCATTTTACTTGCAAAACTCAAAATTTTCTGGATTATGTATTGGATCTGAATAACCTTGCTGCCAGACATCAACTGCTGAACAATCAGAAAATATTGACGAATCCTTCATAGTTAACTATGAAAATAGAACATATCATAACCCAGACAAAAAATTATGAAGTGCATGAAGACGGGAAACAAATAAGTGAAAAGAGTCAGAATTTAAAATAGGTGAATCTGGGTAAGAGGACAGATTTTAGCTTTTATGGAAGATTTTCTTGGGAATTTAATTTTGGAATGCTGGGTATAAATTATTACTATGATATGAAAGGGCATACCCGACCATAATAATATGCATCTCCAATTAACAATGCAGCATGTTCATTCCCCTGCTCAGATGCCTGCCACCACAAAGAATGTTGTAGAAGATGTCTTTCTGTGCTCGTGCATGGTCCAGACTCACCAATGCACATGCTGTCTTCATCATATTTATCAAGAATCCATGCTGCATTACTTTGTGCCACCTCGTACCCCAAATCAGCCATTCTCAAGTACAAGAAGAGTGCTTTGCCCACATCACCTTTTATGTAAGATTCTAAAGCCCATGTTGACAGTGAGCTCCATGGACCCCTCTCTGCAACAATCTTGTATAACACGGTAGCCTAAAATAGAAAATGTGAAAAGCAAAAAAGCCTGGTAATATTGCTTTAATTATAATTAGCTAGTCTACATTATCATATGGGTATACAAGTGGCTAACTTAAAATCAGTACTAAGAAGCATGTGTATACAAAATAGAATGGTCATTATACTCAATTTAAAAATTGAGATGCAAATGAAATGATAAATATAAGAATTATCATAATTGTACCAATTATCAATAAGAGAAAAGAACAATAAGGCATAGCATAAGATCATGCACGGCATGAGAGCTGACTGAAGTAAAAGGTACTAGATCTCTTGCTCTTGTTCAGGATATCATGTAGTATCTATCTAGATGGAGAGGAATGAGCAATATTCAAGAGAAGGTCCATAATATCGGTATCAATATTGTATAATTATTGGTTTTATGAAAAAGAGATGCATTGAGTATCAGTGAAAATTTTGATGGAGATGGAGCAAAATCACAAAAACATCAAATTTCAAAGGAAAAACCTTGCATTTCAACTTGAAACTCCAAGATGGGATAAAAAAATTATAATAGACAACCAAAACGAATTAGAATTAATTTTTAGATAATCATATCGGAAAAATATCACATACAATGGATTATACAATTTGTAAGCTTGTAAATAACCAAAAAAGTAACCAATAAAATGTAGAAAAATAAGATATGACATACAAACTTTGGGAAAATATAATTCAATATCATGAAACGTGTTTTCTAGCTATACTTTATGGTTTAAAATGTTGAGTCACAAAGCATGGACATGTAAAAAATTACTAATGCAGAGATGTGAATGTTTAAATGGATGAACAGTAATACCATAAGAGAAACTTAAAAAATAATAATATTAGGAATAGAATAAGAGTTGCACCAATTGAAGATAAGAGAAAATTGGTTTAGGTGATTTGTTCGTATCCTTAGGAGGTCAAAAGATACACCTATTAGAAAAAAATAATTAGTACAAAAAAAGCTAAAATAAGAAGAGGAATACCTAAAATTACTAGGTTAATAATTGTGAAAATACTTGGAAGAGCAAATTCATGTAGTTGACCCCACATAGTGAGATTATGCACATAAAATGGCTCTGATACTATGTTGAAATTTTATCTTAAAACCAAGTGATAATGAGTGGAAGAACTCTTTGTATATTAGGCTCAATTCAATTCTTACATTTATCAATATGAAACTATTCTAATAGTACTCTTGCTCCATGGTTCTTATCTAGTATAGTATATGTGAAATACTACTCTTCAGTGAAGGAACTAAATGGTCTTTGTTTAATCATTTTGCCTTACAAGCTATTCTTTGTCTGTCTCCTTTACCACTACCAACATCACCATCATTATCATCACCCTTACCACCTAATCTTTGTATTCTCCCACGAGAATGCAACTTCCAAAACCTTATTGAGATGGCAAATGTATTGAGGAGAAAGTGGCACTTCCTATAACAAGTAGAAGTTTCATTGGCATATCACTTATATCAATTGATATTGTTTCATTATAATAATGTGCAGAATAAGATAACAATTAAGTTCATAGCCTCCCCATAACCTATATGAGTGGGTTTGTTGGAGGCCATGGCCTTAATTGTTATTTTATTTGGCACATTATTATAGTGACATGTGAGATAGATCTATTGATGATTACATACTTATCTACATAATTTCTTGTATGTTGTGTGGACAAAATATGTTTTGGATTTTTGTAGGTTAACTAAGAAATACTTGGTTATGACTCATCTTGTTATTTATCTTCCTTATTTATGGATGTTTCAAATCCCAAGGTGACTCCAAACCAGGCTTGAGCCAAGGAGTGGTGTTGAAGCATGCATTCCCCTTGGGTGGATGATTGGAAATGGCCTTTTGTTGTGACATTGTATTTTGGGCCTTGTACATAGGTTGTAGGATGAAGATTACATTGTAGATGTTAGGGTTGTCTTTTGTCTACCATATGCTTGTGTTAGTTAAATTTTTTGTTTGTTGTCAGATTAAAGGAGAAAGTTTTTGTGTACCCTAGTCTTGCAAAATTAGAATGGGAAGTTTTTCACATTCCCTTTTTTATGTAATGTCTCCTCTGTAATTTTGCAGTGGTTTTCATGTTTTAGATTATTTTGGGATATGACAAATATTTTGTGCATAATGATCAAAACAAACATCTCTCTTCTTAAAAATGAATGGATAAGTACAATCTAGATCAATATTTCAATCGATATTGAAAGCAAGCACTTATCAGATCAGTAATTGACAAACTCATATGTATCACCAGAATTTCAATGATACATATTGATACAATAAACCATGATTTGCAAACACACATATAGATTTTGTAAATTATTGATTGATGTTACAAGGTAATCGATAGTGAGGGCACATCTTTTAAAAATTAGAACTCAAAAGCAAACCAAAAGATAAAATTTCATCATAATTTAGATAAAAATGATGGAATCACATATGGCAATATAGAATAAATTTACTTTTAAGTGTTTGGAAGAAAGACGTCCATTTAGATATCTAACATGATAGAAAAGATTGTACCATGGCCAAATCCTTTTCAAGTCCAATGCCTTTTTGCAACATTTTTGCCAGTTGGTATAGTGCCTTAGGTTGACCAACAGTTCCTGCAGTAAGAAAATAATCTCTTGCCATTCCAAGATCTCTCTTCACTCCAATACCCTTGAGATAGAGTACCCCTAGGTTGTAAAATCCCCCAGTCTCTCTATTTTTAGCAGCTTTCTCAAAGTATAGTCTGGCCTGAATCAAAAATATTGATAGTTACCAATCTATCAACCATCAAGGTCAATCGAGAGGCAGGTGCAAAATGAGCAAGTGATATTATAACAAACAATAATAATAATAATAACATGTAAAACTATGGCATCAAGTTTAAGTGCCTTTTTCCACTAAGAGCCTTATGGAATCAAGGCTCTAAAAGGGCGTCATTTTTTATTTTAAGATGAAAATTTTGGCATCTGATACATTGGGGAAATTATTAGATCTATTTAAGTGTTCAAACATCATAAGAAACATATTATTCAACATTCGGGTTTAAAACGAAATTTTACATCTACCAAAGTTAGTAAAAGAGTTATAAAGTAAAATCTCTTATGTCAAACATACCATTAAATTATAAAAAATATCAGCAAGAAAGATGCTGGTGGATTGAAGCGTTAAAAGGTAACTGAGGTCTTTTAATTGACTGAAAGAGGAAAAAAAACAAGGCATTGTTCACTTCACATATATTACTCTTCAAAAACAAGACCAAGATATTCAAACAGTTAAGAAATAACTAACCTTGGTATGGTTTTTCTTCTCCACCCCATAACCCTTTACATGCAGATATCCCAGTCCGTTGTAAGCCGAAGAATACTTCTGCTGAGAAGCAAGAGTGAGCCATTCTAATGCCTTTGTGTAATTCTTCTCCACCCCAGCTCCACTTGCATAGATCTCCCCTAGAAGCTCCATTGACTTTGGCTCCGCCTTGTCCACAGCCTTTGAGAACCAATACAAAGCTTTCACATTGTCCTTCTTCACACCACGCAGCCCAAAGTAATAGAACATTCCCATATTGTACATAGCTCCAGGATTTCCCCGCAGTGCCTGATGCTCTGCAATCTGGAATCCTTCGTCTGCTTCACCACGGTTTTTCTTAAGTGCCTCCTTGTTTTCCTCCCCACCACTGTGGATTCTGACTATCTCAAACACCGGCTGATCCCTTGATATCATAAAGCTAGCAACAGCCAATTCTGCCAGCTCACCATAAAGCCTAACAGCTTTATCATACATCTACATGTCAATGTACAACGAGAACAATTATATTCATTGTAATATGGATTGAGTTGTTTTGTATGCCCACAAATATAAATGTTTTCAGAAGAATCGGCCTTAACTAATATTACTGTAAATTTCTGAAACCACTCAACAATTTCGTTTTACATCTGAAGATTCTGAACATTCGCAAAACAAAAACCTTAAGATTTACGGTTAGTTCAAAGAAATGCTGAAGCCAAGTTCGTGAAAATCTGGTTCAGGGAATTGTAGTTAGGGTGTTCAAGTTTGGATTCAAAATTGGTAATCAAGTTCCGATAATCGAAGAAAATGGTGCCCGGAAAGTTCTTACAACTTTCTTTCATCTAAAAAGAAAAAAAGTGACGGAATCCAACGCAGCGCCCTTTTTTTCACGAACCTAAACCGCGCTAGGAAACCAACACCGCCCCAAATTGAATCGGAGACAGCATTTCAAAGGTGAAAACCCATACCGAGTGCCGGAAGTAGCCATACGCGAGCGCCATCTTGCTCTGCACATTCCCCCCACTGGCGGCGAAGTGATGGTGCAGGAAAGACCTGGATCGACTCCTCCCTCTCCCGACTCCGTACCCGTACAGAAACCCCATCACCGACTGCGCGTGGGCGAACCCCTCCGAGCTGGCGGCCTCCACCTCCCCCACCGCCGCTTCCACGGCGTCCAATTCCCCGAGGATCAGTCCCCGGAGGCCCGAGAGGTACCTCGCCTCGTTCGGATCTGAGGGGAGGGACGAGTTGGAGGCGGATTGGTCGAGTACGGAGCGCCAGGATCCAGGATCGAGGTCGGCGAGGGGCTTCGTCTCGGGGTCGAGGAAGTCGTCCCATTCCGGGGAGTCGTCGGAGGGTGTGGAGGATGTGGCGGATGTTGGGGGATGGTTCTTCAGGCCCTCCAGCCCGATCACGCGGATCGAACGCCGTGGAGCGGCGGTGGCCGTGGAGAGGACGAAGAGGAGGAGGAGGAGGAACGCAGACATCAGGCAGCGCGCGAGATTGAGAGAGACACAGAGAGGAGTAGATTGAAATGTTCGTTTACATCTGTTGGTTTAAAAGGGGATTTGAAAATTGGTTGATTGTTAGGTTAAAAATCTAAAAATAAAAAATTTTATTGATTTTTTTAGAGATAAATTTTTTAAAATATTTTTTAATTTTTCATTGAAAATTAATTCTTCAGTAATATTAACAGAGTTATTTTTTTAATAATATTTAATTTTAAATTATTTATATATATATATATATATACAATAAAGAAAAATTAATGAACGATTTAAAGAATAATAAATGAGAGATCCAAGAAAATGATAATGTATTTTGAAAATTTCAACGAAACATCTAATAATTTTTTGACCAATAGAAATGAAAGAAAAAAGATTATCACTAAGACCATTAAATATAGTATTTCGTAAGTACAATATTAGGAACACCAATTAGACAATAGGAGTTGTAGTATATACAGAGAGGAAGACCAATGTTATGTTGATTAAATAAGTTATTGAAAAATTTAGGTGATCAAAATTTAATTTAAATCATTGAATTAAGGTATCACTAAAAAAAACTTTAATTATGCTATTAAAAAGCATTTTTCCTTTTTACTATATATATTAGAACATTCTACGGTAATATTTACTAAATAATTTTAATATTTTATAAAAAAATTTATCGTAACATATTTCTCTTACATGGTGTGTTTTATCTAATCTCATTCAATCATTGTTAAATTTATAACAATACCAAAAATGTGAAATTATATTTAAAATGTTAAAATATAAAATATTTATAATTTTTTAAAATTAATTTGTCAGAATTTCAATGATGTGTATATATAGTCCTAAATTTTTTTTCATTTCCTAATTGTCCTTTTCCTTTTTTCATTTCTTAAATTTCTATTTTTAAAATTTTTAATATACACAAATAGTCATAAATAAAAATATCATCTAGTCTAATTAGGAAAATCGTCAATCCAATAAGAAATACCGTCAAGTTAATTTGCAGACACTGTTTAATCAAATAATCCAAATAAAAATATCATTTAATCCAACTGAAAAAATCAACAATCTAAATAGTAAAATTAATTAAACTAACCAGGAAAATTGATGTACACGAAAGTCAATAGGTTGTGCTAAGTCAGCACAACCTAAATTTGTTTGGGTCAATTATAGTTTAATTTTTAATTATTATTTTTTTATTTTATTAATAATTTATATAAAATTAATATAATTTATAAATATTAAAAAATATTAAAAGTGAGATTTCAACCCATAGATATCACTTATCAACAAATTCAAATCATGAAGTTTTAAATAATATGTATAATTTAGAAAATTATATAAAAATAAATACAAAATTTTTAAAATTTTTAAAATTATTTTCGTATCATATCATATTAATATAAAAATGCTAAAAACTAATTTAAGTATATCTGTCAAATTATACCGTATCGATTAATGACACAATTTAACCTAGACTCTAAATATATCAAAAATCGACCAAATCATATTAAGGCATTTTTATCTTTTTAAATTCACTTTTTTTTGACATATTTAATATCATTAAAATTTTGTCGCGTGATGCGTAAACAAATGTCTCTCTCTTCGGTGGATTCGGATCCGGATCCATACCCGAATTCTCCTCGTGAAGAGATAGACTTCTACGGTTGAGAGAGAGAGAGAGCGCGCGATGGCGGGTGTTGCTTCTCACGCCGGAATGGCGGCGGCGGCGGCGGCGTTCTCCCACTCCCGACGTGTTCTGAACCAGAGAAGTTCGTTCCCAATGGTTCGGGTGGCGGTGAAGTCGTCCCTTTTTCACAGCTTCTCCTTCGCTAATAAGCTGACCACCACCCTGAGCATTTCGGCTGCCACTACAAGCGCTGCCGTCGTCTCTTCTTCCAATGATGGGTAACAACACTGCTTTCCTCTCTGGGTTCATGGAAATGGGCATAGAATGTCTCTTTCTTCTGTTTCAGATTCTTTGCTCTTTGTGGTGTCTGCACGTGAAAAGCTGGCGTGGAAAAGTAAAAATGAGTGGAAATAGGAGTTTTTGTTTTTCTACCTGTTCAACCAGATCGAACTCACCAACAATGGAAAAATTCATTGTTTTGAGAAAATAGACGGTGATTCGTGTCCTCGTCTGATGCAAACTATTAGATATACGATCAATGGTCCCACATTAGTAGTAAGAAATGTTGAAATGAACTTGAAATGGAACATGGTCTCTCCCTGGTTTGTTATAAATGGTATCAAAACTTGCATGATCTGAAGCAAGTCTCAGTAGGAGTGATCTGAAGCAGTGTCTAAATACTTAGAGCAGGCCATTGTGATCTGTGGTTGGATCAATAGGAGGTCACAAGTAAAGTTTAGAAGTGAAAGGAGTCAAGCCACAATTTTTCAGTTTTTTGGTTCTAGGTCCGGTATATCAAATTTTAGGTTTGGTGCAATCGGATGTTATATTGTGGTTATATCAACACTGCTTTCCTGTGAATTTACGGATGCATTTTTGGTTTCTAGAGAGACAGAGTGTTGAAGGACGGAAGAACATCTCAGTGAAGTTTGACATTGAACTAGTACGTCTTGGAGTGTGTTGCATTTGTACGAGTGTTTAGTGCAATGAAATTATTCTCTTATTTTTCTTGTCATTTGTTTCTCTCCATTCGAGTGTGAGTGCTTGTAAGTGCATATTTTTTAGTTTTTTTTGTTGCTATTCCCTAATTTGTTTCACCTCAAAAGTTTTTCAACTTGAGAGACGTTGGAATTACGGATCACATTGAGGGTTTACCCGTTTGAAGAGGTGACTTGAGGATTGAAGAAGTGCTTAAACACCTAGAATGGTCCACTAATGAGAACATTGGTGTAGGAAGTGCAGTGCGAATGATGTAGACTATTGAGTATGAGAATAGTCTCACATCAATGGTATGTGATGTTGAAGTGAAATTAAAATTGAATGAGTTACTCTATTTTGTCTTTTGATCTTTTGAGGCAGGTCATTCTAACTATAAAATGCATGTTGAAGCTTCATCATTCTTCAGTGGTTTCAAGTTGGTTATATCTCTGTGAACAGTATAATGTCCATCCCACAATCAGGAAAATTGGTCATTGATTGGGATTGGATTTGCTGGGTGACCGATCAGTGATTATGCAGCTAAACACATGATCAAATTGTTATTCAACTCATTTTGCCGATTGGTGGGGCTATAGATTTGATTGATTCTAGGATTTGGCATCTTAAATTCCTTGGTCTTCCAACTGATTGTTGGTAGTTGTATTCCATGCATTTCCATTTCCATAAGATGTGGCTCCTGTTGCGTAATTTTGGGCAGAGATGTGAGTTTAAGCTCTCTCTGGTTTGAAGTATTTGGCACCACTAACAGATTGATGAAGTATTTTCATCAATAAATGGAGCATGTATTTATCTTTTCTAGCAGAATAAATTGAGCATTTGTAAAGGGAGTAAGCACTCAACTCTGTAGAGGAATTATTTCTCATAAAGTTATTGAGAATGATTTTTAGTTTGTCCACTTCCATACGCTCATTCAATTTTCTTTGTTACACGTTGAAAGTCTAGTTAACATGATCTGTATAGAAAAGATGGGATTTTTATAATCTTTACCTTTACAGTGATACTGTAGAAGTTAGAGTAGTCTCTTATTCTCGTATTCTACACAAAAAGTGCCAACTATTCTACTTTTAGCTTCTTCTGTCAAAATGCGCGATGCTTTCACTTATAGCTTCTTTATAACTGCTGTATTGTTCATTCTATTTCACTGATTCAACACATCATTCATTTCCAGGTTTCCAGAATACACTCGCTTACTTCCTTGTCCATCAGAGAATTTTCCTCCTAGGGTGGAGCATCTAGTAGTTTCAGAAGGAGGGACAGTTCTTGATTGTATTTGTAAATCTCTCAATCTTCCTCCCTTGTAAGTGGATTATAGCTCTTGCTTTGAAGAAACTGATATGTATGATGGGGATCCATGTAGATACATTTCTGCAAAGTTGATGCACGTGACAAAAGAGTACAGAATTTA
Source organism: Amphibolis antarctica (assembly GCA_024699675.1). Taxonomy (NCBI): domain Eukaryota; kingdom Viridiplantae; phylum Streptophyta; class Magnoliopsida; order Alismatales; family Cymodoceaceae; genus Amphibolis; species Amphibolis antarctica. Next base: position 25,598 of record JAMKPZ010003976.1, on the reverse strand, counting down.
ATAGTTACATGTATTTATGAAGGTTTGTAGCAGATCTCATACATTTTGGAGCTGTCCATTATGCACTTGTGTGCCCAAGGCCTCCCCCGAGTGCAACTGCAGAACAAGTTAGGATCTTCAAAGAAGTGACTGCACCATCAGTTTTGAAAGCAAGGTCATCAATTAAAGGGAAGACCGTGAGGGAAGCACAGAAGACATTTAGAATTACCCAACCTGATGAAATTGTTGAACCTGGCATGTATTTACGTGTACATGTGCACCCCAAACGATTTCCTAGGTGGAATCTTTTGATACTGATTTTAATTCTCGTCATACATTTTCATAATTTCCAACTTAGGTGTAACATGCTGATCAATCTGCAGCATTTATCAGGTGCTATGAAATTGATTGGAGATCTAGAATCATAGCAGTTACAGAATCATATGTGGTTCTTGACAAACCAGTGGGAACTTCTGTAAGTTTATGCTCGTCCCATTGTAGTTCACAGATTCCCAAGTAATATTTTGTAATGACAACATTGTGTTTTTTCTGAATTTGCATACTTTTTGTTGTAGTTTTGCTTTTGTAAATCTTAAACCCTAAATCCTAAAATGTACATATTTGGTCTTTTGGTTACCATATTTGTAATAATCTCCATGTTTGCTTTTAGCTTAATTGTGCATAGTATGTTAAGATTTATTCAAAATATATTTGTGAATTATTGTAGGTAGGTGGAACAACTGACAATATTGAAGAAACCTGTGCAACTTTTTCTTCTTGTGCTTTAGGATTGACTACCGTTTTGAAAACCACCCATCAGATTGATAACTGCACAGGGGGCTGGTATGCAGCCATAACATTTCATGACTTATGATCTGGAGATTAGATGACCATCATATCTTTTATCCTTTTGCAGTGTTATTTTAGCTAGAACGAAGGATTATTGCTCTACTTTTCATGGAATGATAAGGGTAAGCTTACTGTTCATGTCATTCTATAAAATTGTAAAGATACAATCTAAATGCCTTTTTTTGAGTATTAATTCTCTAGTTTAATGGAATGATTTATAACATGTAAAGAAGCTTTAGAGGAATAGAAGAAGGTGTGATCACGCAAACTAAATGTTATTTTTGTTTGGACACTGAAAGACCAAGAATAATTTCTGAACGTTTAAAATGAGGCATGGTGAATAAGATGGAATTTTGTTATTTGTCTTGTAATGTTTTGCGGCCTTATAATGTATATGTACTAAACCAGGAAAAGAAAGTGAAAAAGCTGTATCTTGCTCTTGCTGCAGCTCCATTACCAACCGGAATAATTACTCACTATATGCGCCCAGTGAATATTGCACCTAGAATTGTTTCAAAAGGTAATTGAATCTTCAAGTTCCATGTACACAATGAATGCTTTTGAATTTTTCTGCATAAAATAGTAACTATTGGTAGATTTCCTTTTTATTGTAATTTTTTTGTTAACTTTGGCTTAGATTGTTGTTGTTGCTGCTGTTTTTGTAGAATCTGTCTTAATGTTATGTAATTTTTTTGTTGTCAATAATGTTGAAGTCGCAACTCTTCAAATTTTCGTGTTCTAGTTGAAGGTGAAGATGAATTAGAAATAATTCAATAATGATTTAATATTCGACTTCATTATAATATTTTTTCAAATTATGCACATGTGGGATAAGATGGGGAATTTCCACTCATCAAATTTCAGTAAACATGTTACTGATTTCTCTGGATTTGTTTGAATCTTAGGGTTTTATTTTTTATTTCTTAAAGAACAATTTAGATGACAGGATATACCAGATCAAATTTATTGATTAAAAGTATTGGCCACTACAGAGTCTACAGACTAAATGGAAGAAACACAACCTTTAACAGAAGAAGGGGTCTAGTAAAAAATGCTGAAGAAACCCCTCAAAAACATATTTGTCCACTGTCATCATTTCTGGGTAAGGTTCCTTTTAAGATGCAATTGTTTGCTGGCAAAATTTCCAATGGATAATCATGAATGATAATGAGCAGAACTTAAGGGTTTTCATTTTTGTCTTGTCTTGTTTATAGTTGTATTTTGCAGTAGTTTTTACCATGTGAAATTTTATTTGACTGGGTTGGGAAGCTTTGGTGTCTTTTCTGGATCACTTGTGGTTGTTGTATATTTTGTTCCTTTTTTCCCTTTTGCTGTTGCTTACATGCTTGATAAGCCCTTTTTATTCATATAATCATTCAATTCCAATTAATTTTTTGTTACTGCTCATTAGAATACATGGAATGTCTCTAATAAGATCATACCATTTATTTATAGTTTGTCAGAAATGTGATGGCAAACAGTCAAACACCTTCACATTTATATATGCTTGACACATAACAATCTAAACATTGAAACATTGAAGTATGGAAAAATAATGAGAGATGCCTTCCATTCACTAACCTCTTTATACAGAGTTTACAAGATTGGGTTATGTGCAGTCATATCCTGCCTCTTCATCTTATCTAGAAACTGTGTTATGTTTCTTGCTGCTTTGAGTGACATGATTTTCACCTACATAATACAGTAATCAAAGGTGGATTTCTTGCCTTCACTATTACCTGTGTGGTCAGATTTTGAAACGACTTCAAAGTGTAAGTGATCTTTCCTTTTATAAATGAGACATTGGCTGGTGTTCCCTTAATGTGAGAACTAGCATACGAAAGAGGGTACATGGATTGGGACTTGACACATGTAGGAATCCAAATATTGAAAATTTACACCAATCAGGTGTGATAATTGTCCTAAGAAACAAGATGTTAAATGTGAAACAAGGAATTTGTGTTTATTATTAAATAATATTGTGCAGATAAAATAAGATTCTTGTTTGCCAAGAGTGCAAATTCTGCTATGGGCAACATTGCAAGTCCCAATGCACATTTGGTTTTTCCTTGTCCATCTATCTTTGCACAGCTTGCCTTTCGATTTGATTGGAAAACTATATTAGGTGGACATAGATTTCATATTTTTTCCCTTGAATGTTTTCCTTTGACTCTATTTTAAGTATATTTCATGAAAGAGAACTGAAACCATTGGTGTTATTCATTTTAAAGAATATTCTGATTGTAAAGTCATAAACATCAGTTTTGTCATGATTTGATTATTGTGGTAATTAATTTGCATTTGAGCTTCATGTATATAAATTGAAAAATGGTACCTAATTTGAGACAACATCACTCATTGTACTTGAGCAACTTTGCAACTTATTGTTAGCTTATAGGAAGGAAATAAACATTGTTTTTGAAATCTCTCTAAACCTGTAACTTTGATCTTCTCATTTTCAGATTATATTAATGGATGGCATCTCTGCCAACTTGAGGTATTGCAATGCAAGGAGGTTCCTTGGCCCAATACTGATCTTAAGAGGAAGTATTTCATTGAAGATTGTGGATGGCCTTCAAAGGAAGTTGCCTATGAATGTGAAATCAACCTATTGACCGGCAAGACTCATCAGGTAACTCAGTTTGAATCTATTATGCCTTTTTTTGGTTCCAAAACTTTGTGACTAATGTTACAAGGGGCATACTTTGCCTTCTGAGAAATGTCAAAGGTGTCCATCTCTCTTGCAGGACATTTTTTATTTTTTTCTGATAAATTTGTCTTGTGAGTTACCTCCATCATGGGATCCAGAACCTATACTTCGATTTGCATGAACATGACAATTTGCATTTACCCTTTGCAGAATATGGCATCCTAGACAGATTGCTCAACACTTAAAGATCAACTGATTTGTTCCCCTACAATATCAAGCATTTGCTGATTGAGATTTTGTTTTGTTTTGTTTTTTTATAACAGACGGTGTTTTTGCTGAGATTCAAATCTAAGATTTCTTTTCTTATAATGAAATCAAAGCCTAAAAGACCAATAATGCTGCATTGTTGGATATTCTTGTTGGCAGCACTTTCACTATAATTGTCATGGTGCTGTTTTTTCGATCCAGGTAAGAGCTCAGTTGGCAGCCATGGGTGCACCATTGATCGGTGATTCCATGTATACACCTGCTGCAGTCGCGGAACAGAAGAATCCTGACATCAACCCATTTGGCAGAAAAAGGAGAGAAGAACCCTCTAGTGAGGAAGAAAGAACCAGGATTGTGGATGAATGGATGTTTCAGCATGGAAAGGAGCCAAGTGTGGCCATTGGTCTTCAAGCTTGTCAGATCTCATGGGATGATCGACTCTACAAGGCCGGAGAGCCATGGTGGAGATGAGAAAGTCACTGGAAGATGGAAACTATGGAATTTGAAGACAAAACAGATAAGCCTTTTTACTGTTCTCCATTGGAAATTGTTAGATGGATCTCAAAATCTACTTTTAACACATGAATGGCATCTAAATTCAAATGACACTTGAAAATCCAAATGCCATTCCTGATAAGAACATGACATTAAAATGATGGTGTGATTTTAGTGTTACTCATGCATTATTGTGTTGAGTCAATTTTGGTTGTAATGGCAGTAAATCTTCTAAAATCAAGACCATATTCATTTACAGGTCTAGCAGACTGCAGCTGTAACACCCCAACTCCAAAATTATAATATTGGCTAATAAAATTAATTATTATAAAAAAATCGAATATTGTTTGCCAATATATCTTGGTCTTTAATTTTCATATGCATATTGGGATCTCACATGAGAATCAGGAAAATCCTTTTCTAATTTAAGTTCTGTTTTATTTTGGTTCGTTCTTAGCAAAGTCAGATCTGAAAAATTAAAGTAAATTTAGAAATATGTGCATCAAAAATATCAAGCAAACTTAAGCACAGATTAATAAAGTGTGAGAAACTCTGTAGCAGTGGAAGAGAAGTGGTGTTTACAAATAGAGTAGAAAAGGAATGGAAGGAAACGAATACAGTGGTATGCAAAGCTATGAAAAAGTTACATAATCTTTATTAAGTTATAGGCATTATACTTTTCAAAAAATGATGAAAATCAACTTACAGAAGCATTGCCATGCATTTTTAAGATTGCCATACCCCAGTGACTTTCTTGTATTTTTTTTAAAAAGTCACCTAAAAAAGTTCAGACAATGCTTTTTTCTACAAGACTACAGCTTTTCTGAAAAAGGTATGAACTCAACCATATTTCCAAATGCAGCATTTTTGTTACTATATTGTTTTTTTATATCATTAATATAGAATAATTTTCTTATAATGGTACTCTTAATAGTCTTAAGCTTTATTTGATTTTAACTTTTTTCAGCTCTTAAAATTACTCTTAACGTTATTATTATTACACAAATTTTAACGTATAAATTTTTATCACTTAAATTACTATACAATTTCAACTTTATTTGCGAAATCAATTTCAACTTCAACCTTATTCAACTTTTGAAGCTAAAAAAAGTTGCCTCCAAATATACCCTTAATCACACTTGATGAAACCCAGCATAACATATAACCATGAAGGTATCATTTCTTCACCATTGCACTTAGATCTAGTTATTAAAGTGTCTTCTTGATCTTCTTTCTCTTTTTTAATACAGTGGTATTGTTACTACATTAAAAGTTTAAACTGATAGTAAAATATTACATAATTTTTAAACTAATAACACCTTAGTTGTTCAAATATAACATAACCTACTTAGCCTTTCGTTACATGACACTTCTTATGTGACTTTTCCTTTTTGGCCTTTTGTCACCTCTTTTTAGTTAACTCTAACCTAACACTCCTCTTTCTCTTCCTCCTCCTTTTCTTCTTCCTCTTCTTCTTCACCCATTTTATTTTGTTGTCCTTTATCTTAGACTAGCCATTGCTTAGTAGACCATGAAGATCACTAAAATTTGTGAAATTTCAAAGTCAAAATTAAGTTATTGGGTCACATGATCTGTCCTTATGTAAGTTTAAATTGCATTTTTTATTTTTTTTAAAATAAAAATGTTCAATTAGTATCATGAAATATATATACTTTTAATATACATTTGATAATAAGGTATTATAACTTTAAACATTATGAAAAATTGAGAGTTAAGTCTTGTTATAGTTAAATTTTCTAACGAATTGTATGATAAAAATTTGTATATAAAAGTTTGTGTATAATGATGTGTGGAAGCTTACGTAAACTTAGAGTTGAATAAAATCACTTTCAATGTTATTATTATTATAAATTATTATATAATTCTAATTTTATTTATAAAATTAATTTCAACTTCAATTTTATTTAAATTTTGAAACTGAAAAAAGAAAATTTCAAACATAAAAGATCGTTACTAAACGAAACTTTAATTATATATAATGTAAATATTCTATGAATTGTACCAAATATATTAGGAAAAATGATAACTAAAAATTTTCCCTCAAGTGATATTTTATTTAACAAGTAAACTTCAGATTTAAGATAGTACTTATCATTGAGTTTATTAAAAAAAGAAACTTTCAGACGAAAGTATTTAAATATTAAATGTTAACATTATAAAAAAATAATTTCATAATTTTCAAAAGCAGTCAAATGAAAAAATAAATAAATAAGTCAACATCTCGCCGCCGTCTTGTACGATCGGGCCCTTGTCCGGTCACACTGTCAGATTTTTTTTTTTTAAAAAAAAAATGAAAGGACAAAAATGATTTTTTTAATTTTCACCTTCACGTCAACAATAAAAAATTCGTTTGTACGTGTAAAAATGTTTAAATAGAAATAACTTTGAAAGTTGATTAAAATAAAAATAATAAAATTTAACAGAAAATTATAAAATTATAAAATATCTGTATACGAAAAATAATAGGAATTAAAAATAAGCAGATATATTCAATCATTTTCCGTAGATAGTCAATTGTTACGAAATTTTTAATTCTAGGTAATTAAAATTAGTTGATGAATAATATTGACAAAAAAATATTATGTTATACAGATCGTTAATTGTACGAGAATTAACTTATAAAATTTTTAAATAAACATAAATCTAATTGTAATAAATAACTCAAACTATCTTCGATACAAAAGTTAGGCTGTTTGGTGTGACCTTTTTTAATTTAAGAAATAAAAAAAGTAATTTTTAAATTTGTATTTATTAAATAAGAAAAAAATACATTTTTTTTATGTTAATAGTAAAGATTTATATTTATTTTAATATTTAAATAAAATGTGTAAAATATCGTAATGAAAAAATATTATATTAAAAAATTATTACGATAACAATTTTTGTTAGTACGAGAGTCATAATCAAATGGAGTCTTAGATTATGTTTGATATTAAATTTTAATAGAATTTTTACTGTACAAAGTTAACGATATTTTTATCAAATAGGATATGTAAATAATAATTATAATTGTTTTTTTTACTATAATACTTAGAAAGTAAAATAACAGAAATAATCTTACATTTAATAATTTTTATAATAAGTTTATTTTCCTTATTTAACAAAAATTTTAAAAAAATAAAATGAAAATCTTATAATACAGTGAAAAGCATGAGTTCCCATCACATTTAAAAAAGGAATCTTACATTTCTTTTTTTTATAATATTTATTAAATAATTTTAATAATTTATATTAAAATATTTATATTATAAATTATATAATTTTTTTTTTAAAAAACATCATTTTATCTCATTTTACCTAGACTTAAAAATATTTGTCCCGTAGCATTGTTAGATTTGTTTTATTAAAAAATAAAATGAAAATATGAAATAAAAAAGGATTTTTGCAATTTCCGCGCCAGCAGAAAATGGTCCGTCTCTCTTTGCCCCTCCGTTACTCTCCTCAGATCTCTCTCTCTCTCTCTCTCTCTCGGTGTCTGGCGTCTGGCGTCTGGCGTCTGGCGAGAAGCGACGAGAGGAAGCTCCTCTTCCTCCGCCTGGTCCAGATCCGCGCCGCCGATCCCTAGGTCGGTGTCCTCGCCATGGCGGCCGCCAGCGCTCCCATCACCATGAAGGAAGCCCTGACTGTAAGTAGTACCGTCGTCACTCCCACCCCTCCTCCCTACTGCTCTCCGATTCCCGCTGTAGATCTGGACGGATTACACTGCGATCCGTCCGGTACTTTGCTTCTCTGACCTGGATTCGTTGCTTCCGTAGCTGACGAGCCTGGGGATAAACCCGCAATTCGTGACGTTCACGCACGTGACGATGGAGTCCGACAAGTACATCTGCGTGAGGGAGACGGCCCCGCAGAACAGCGTAGTGATCATCGACATGAGTCTACCCAACCAGCCCCTCAGGAGGCCCATCACCGCCGATTCCGCGCTGATGAATCCCGGCTCCAGGATTCTCGCGCTCAAAGGTATCGCCTCGCTACTGTCGTTGGAACTTGTGGTGTCTGGCATGCTCTTGTGTGCTGCGCTGTTTGTGCTTTGGGACTGTGTAGTTGGATGCTCGTGCTTTCTGTCTCAAGTGCGCTGTTCTTTTTACTAGTTTTCGTTTTTTGTCTTGTCGATCCAGTAGTTTTTCATTTATGATTTCCATGTTTCGTTGTTTAATTTCCGTCCTCAAGTAACCTAAATGAAGAGAATGGGCTCTTCAGTCGTTAGTCATGCAAAAACCTGAGGTGCACTTTTTTAGCTATCCAATAGGAAGTTGCTCTGAGCTCAGATAAGGTTTCATTCGTTTCTGAGCCTCTTTTTTTTTTTGGTTTCTGAGCCTCTTGATTTTAGGATTATGGTTTATGGGTAAAAATAAAATCTGAAACAAACAGTCATGATGTGATAAATTCAATCCATAATTGAGATGATTTCGCAGTTCTTTTACCAGTAATTATCAGATTCCACTTTTTTGTGGATTGTGAGACTATGGAATGAATTCTAAAATTTAATAACAATCATCTCAGTACTCGTATTTCTCAAAATCTGAGCCAGACACATCTCATGTCACGTTTTGAATGACAGTCCACAATCCATTACAAATCTAGATACCATAATCACGATTTTGATTTTTAATGCGTATTATGCTATTTCCAGGCGCCATTTCTACTATTCTGGTATGCTCTAAAATTTCAAGTGATATTTGCTATCATTCAAAGGAGAATTATGTATTTACATATTCTGTTCATTCTTCTTGTAGCTCAACTCCCTGGGACTACACAAGATCACCTTCAAATATTTAACATTGAGCAGAAGGTTAAAGTCAAATCTCACCAAATGCCCGAGCAGGTTCTTGTGACCAAGAAACTTCCTACCTCTGTTCTGAGTTTTTTTTAATTTGATATTTATGTCTGTTTCCTTGCCTAATTATATTTATAAGAGATGTATGTTTTTTTTGTAACTTCTACAGGTTGTATTTTGGAAATGGGTTACAACAAAGATGTTGGGGCTGGTAACGCAAACCTCAGTCTATCACTGGTCAATAGAAGGTGGCTTTTCTTGTTAATTTCGTTTAATTTTCTAAAGTTAATTCGCATATGCTGGTCTGCTCTGTTTTTTTTATAGTTGTTGATGCATTTGTAATGTAGGTGATTCCGAACCTGTAAAGATGTTTGACAGAACGGCCAATCTATCCAACAATCAAATAATCAACTACCGGTGTGACCCCTTGGAGAAATGGTTGGTTTTGATTGGAATTGCTCCTGGTGCTCCTGAGGTACACAAATGTCTTCTTTTTTGCCTTCATGGTATTTGTATTTCTTTTTTCACTTGCCTCACCAGGTTGCAAAAATTTAATAACCTATTAATTTATTTTATCCACTCTTAGCCTTGTTCTACTTTTGAGTTTAGGCACTGACATATTTCTTGTACGAAACTTTTGACGTCAGCATTTCTTCATGATTCTTACCAATTAAAGTGCCAATGCACTAGGGTGGCTTGAGTACCCATTTAAATATCTATATTTTTTTTTAAATTTACACGCCTATATTATCTATATTTACAGAAAGTAGTAGTAATCATGTGTAGTTTTAGCTCTATTATTTCTTAGATAACGTTGAAATGCATAAATTATCCAAGAATTACATCAAAATATAAAGTGTAATGGTACTAATATAGTAATATGTATATTTCAGTAATATATATGATTTTATATTTCAAGAATTATGTATGTTTCAATAATATTTCATCTATATATATGTTTATTTGCACATGAAAACATAAGAACCTTGAAAAACATATATTTAATCAAATAGATCTGACAAAGGATCTGCTTAGTTAAGATAAGGTGAGGAGAGCATCCAAGATGTGACCATGGCATGCCTGGTCATTAAAGTATTGCCTAGGTGCCCACCATAATAGTTATGGATCTTGGATAGAAAGCTACCTCATGGGAATCAGTATTATTAATTTTAAATTTTATTATAATGACGTAGTTTTGCCACTTGAAAGAAACATGACGAAGTATTTTCAAATGCTAAATGAAGTTCTTTGATTTCTTGATAAATAGTGATGCCACATAATAAAATTGTTCATATTTTCTCAGAGACCACAATTGGTTAAGGGGAACATGCAGCTTTTTTCTGTTGATCAGCAGCGCAGCCAAGCTCTTGAAGCACATGCTGCATCATTTGCTTTGTTGAAGGTGTGCTTTTGTCCTTGTGTGTGACCTTTTCTTTCTTCCATCTTGCAACCTGTACATGATATTGTTTTTACACTTACTGAAGCTATCTATGTTTTTTCTTGTTTCAATTAAACGATACTATTGCTTGGATTACTCAATTCTATCATGCTCAGGTTGCAGGAAATGAAAATCCATCCACTCTCATATGTTTTGCTTCAAAGACAACTAATGCTGGGCAAATTATATCTAAGATGCACGTGATTGAACTTGGTGCTCAGCCAGGTAGTTTTAATTCCCATTTTTCATTTTCTGAACTTAAAACTTCTCGTGAATTTTACACATTTGAGTTATTTCTTTCATATTCTTTTGGTGGTGATTTCACTTACTGCCTGGCCTTAATGGTGGTTTTATTCCCCAGGTAAACCCAGCTTTAGCAAGAAACAGGCTGATCTATTTTTCCCTCCAGATTTTGCCGATGATTTTCCAGTGGCAATGCAGGTAGAGTTATTTCAAAATAGCCCAGTTTCAGTAGTAAACAATGGTGATCTACATTTAGCTGACATAGTTAGATTGAGGCATTAATTGATCAAGTGACCATTGTTATCATGCAGATATCTAATAAGTACAGTCTGATATATGTGATTACAAAGCTTGGGCTTCTATTTGTTTACGATTTGGAAACTGCAACTGCTGTTTACAGAAACCGAATTAGTCCAGACCCTATCTTTTTAACATCTGAAGCAACTTCTATTGGAGGATTCTATGCTATTAACAGAAGAGGACAAGTTTTACTGGCAAACGTGAATGAAGCAACGATTATTCCTTTTATAAGTGGACAAGTATGTTTTCCTTGGTCTATTGATGTGGTCATTACTATACATTTTCAAATTCTACTTATTTTCTTGATTTTTCTGATTGTTGCAGTTGAACAATCTGGAGCTAGCTGTCAATCTTGCCAAAAAAGGAAATCTTCCAGGGGCTGAAAATTTGGTATGATAATTCATTATCTATCTAGTTTTTGATTTTGTATAAATATGTTTTAGTTGATAAACATAAAATTTCTTAATACCAGTTAATGTTAAGTACTGCTTGTATGTCTTTCGATTCTCTCCAGAATTGTACACGGATTGGTTTTGACGTGATAGATTTTAGAGACAATGTAGTTGATTTTCAATAATATTTTTCTTTCCTTTTTTTCAAAATCAAGTGCCAATTCTTATATAATCAAGCAAAGCTGATTCTGTGGAGAAAAGTTGGGTTTTTATGGAAACACTTGTACTAATATTAAATAGTATTAATTATTTCATTGCTCAATATTAATTATAACATATAATATTTATTGTTTAGGATAATTTTAATATTATAATTGTACTATATTAATATCGTTAGTATATTTACAATTGTAATACCATAATGTTACAATAGTTATCTTACATTATTAATTACGTAAAATAATTATTAAATAATATAATAATGTTTGAACTTATTTTTATGTATCATATGTGTTTAAGTAGAATTATCATTTAACCGTTGATTTTCATGTCAAAATCAAGAGCCATCTATTCTCATCCAAACAAATTTTATATGATGCTCTGTAATCCAACAATTTTGCTCTATGTTGAATTCTACATAGAATTAAGATTTTACATAATCTGAGTTCTCTAAAATCCTAGCCAAGCACTACCTTAGTACAATTTTTTATACGCAATGCAATGCAAATGCACATCAATTGGACATTAGTAATTGAATGCCTCTTACTTATAGTGTGTGGTAAATGCTTTCAAGGTTCAAACACAATTTGTAAGTGATCAATTCAATTAAGTACTACCATTTGACATATCCCTGTCATTTACTTTTCCATTCACATAACTACATTTCAACCCTTAAGTTCTGCTTTCCTTATTTTCTTTATCCTTTTTTGAACTCAATGCCTATTTTTGTATCACATAGGTTTTTTTTACTTTTTTTGTGTGTTTTTCTGAAGTAGTTTTCTTCCATTTTTGGGGAGATAGACATGGAATTTGTACCCTGCATGAAGAGTGACTTCTGAAATTCAGCATTTTTATTATACAGATATGCATATTGAATTTTTTTGAGACAATTCTCTTGCTTCTCTGACAAATAAATTGAGGCCAAGTGTGCTTTCTGTATTATCAGACTGTAAGCAAACAGTCTTACTAATTTGTCCTCTCATATCCATGTACAGGTTGTGCAACGTTTCCAAGAATTATTCTCTCAAACCAAGTACAAGGAGGCAGCAGAACTTGCCGCAGAATCTCCCCAAGGCATTCTTAGGACCCCAGATACTGTTGTAAAATTTCAGGCATGTTCCATATTTTGGTTCATTTTTAATTCTTTCTAGCCCATTGACAAATATCTATCTGTGGTTTATGCACCGTAAATTGACTTTTAAGCTGAGTTTCTGTTATAATTGCATCTTGCAGAGTGTTCCAGTCCAAGCTGGGCAAACCCCTCCTTTACTGCAATATTTTGGTACATTGCTAACACGTGGAAAACTAAATGCATTTGAGTCGTTAGAGCTATCTCGCCTTGTTGTGAATCAAAATAAAAAAAATCTCTTGGAGAATTGGTTAGCTGAAGACAAACTTGAGTGCAGTGAAGAACTTGGGGATCTTGTCAAGGTTAATTCTGGCTTTTTAAGTTGTCAATATTCCTTCTCTTTGTTTGGTGATATTCCAAGAATGAATTTATTTTTCCCTTATCTAATTTCTACTGTTCTGTTTCAGTGAATCTGATGCTTAAAGTTGAATTCTGATAAGTTGATTATGTTTCTTTTTCAGACTGTCGATAATGATCTTGCACTTAAGATATACATAAAAGCAAGGGCCACACCAAAAGTCGTTGCAGCTTTTGCAGAAAGAAGAGAATTTGACAAGATTCTCATTTATTCAAAACAGGCACGTGCACATTTGTTTCTGTTTGGTATCTCAAATTCTCAATTTGCAATTTCAATACATGCAGCCCTTTTAGGTTGAGTATAATATGTATCTAAGTCTGAAATGAACCTTTTTCACCATAGGAATCATTTATGTATTGCAAATTACATACATCCAACTATTCCTTAGAGGTCCAAATGCGAAGTGGTGGTCGATTGCTTTTTGGTAGTTAGCTTACACAACAAATTTCATCCAGATAAATAAGGTCTGAAATGCATTTTAAATAGATGGCTTTTGAAGAATTGGTGTAAATCCCTATGCTAAATGCATCCATTATATAAAAGTAATCTTACATATTAGAGCAATATAGATAATTTGGTAAAAATAATATGGAAAAATTTGTAGTTACACAAAATGCGAAAATAACATTGAAAACTTGTAGAAATAAATGGGAAAAGTTGTATCCATAAAGAGTAGAATTAAGTTATATAACATAGGTTAATTTGTGATAATAGTTTGTAAAAGTGATATGATAATATGCTAAAGTAATATGGACAAAAGTGGCAAAAGAAAATGTTTTAAAGTGTATATAATATAGTATAGTATAATACTATACAATACAGTACAATACAATATAATATAATATAATGTAATGTAATATGATAATGTAATATATTGTAACATATTGTATTTTTTTGCAATCAATTGTAAGAATTTTAGATCTTCACGTTCTGTAATAACAATGGAGAAACTATGGGAAATGTTATTTCTAGAATCAGAGTAAATTGGATGAAGTGAAGAAATGCATTTGGAGTGTCACGCGATAAGAAAATACCCTTAGGCTGTTAAACATGAGTATGCATGTAAAATGAATGTTGCATATATGCGAATGTTAAGATAGATGAATGGTAATACAATAAGAGAAATTAAAAAAAATTTCATTTAGGATAGAGTGGGAGTAACATCAATTGAGGATAAGATAAAAAAATCATTGTAGATGATTTATAAGACCCATAAATGTACTTGTAAGGAAAGGTTGGTTAATTAATAATGCAGGTGATTAAAAGAGCTAGAGGAAGATAAAATAGTTGGTTAGAAATGGTGAAAAAAATTTAAAATTATATGATTTAGCATTTGATCTATCCATGGACAGAAATAATTGGAAGGAATGGATTCATATGACCGAGTTGACTGACCTCATAATGGGATAAAGGCGTTGATTGTTTTTGATATGATATGATATATTGTTTAATGGATGATATTTCAAGAAACTGAAAAGACAATCAGTTGTGCATATGGACAAACCTGTAATTAGAAAATATAAAATTAACATGAAAAATTATAGAAATAAATGGGAAAAGGTTGTATCCGTAAAGGATAAAATTTAGTTGTGACATTAACATCAGTAAATTTGTAAAAATAATTTGCAAAGATAACATGGTAATGTTGTCAAAGTAATATGGACAAAAGCCGATTAAAAGGATTTAAAGGTATATATCATATATCATTAAATGGAGAGCATTTTAGGAAATTTAAGGCAGAATCAGTTGTAATTTTTATATGAGCATGGAAATGTAGGATTTGTAAATTTCTATAATATATAAAAATCCTAAAATTATATCCTATAAGAAAGGTTTGTCATTAAAATTCATGTGGATTTTCAACACCTAATTTTCTATGTTACAGGTGGGATATACGCCTGACTACCTTTTCCTACTGCAAACAATTCTGCGAACTGACCCTCAGGTAAATATTATCTCTGATGTCCACATTGCAAGATTGCTTGTGACTTTTGATAACTGCTTGATTCTTAATCTGTCATATTATTTATTTCATTATTACTGATGAGAGTATACAATTCAATGACTATGAGATTCTTAAAAGTTAAGACTTTTAATTACATTATGTTCTATAATAGATAGCAATGGAGAAATTATAGAGGATATTATTCATAGGATTAAAGTAGGGTGGATGAAATAGAGAAATATTTTTGAAGTGTTATGTCATAAGTGGATACATTCAAAAATAAAAGGAAAATTCTATAAAACCTCCATTCACCTAACTATGCTTGTTTATAATGTTAGGCTGTAAAGTATAATCACTACAAAAGTTGTTGCAAATATGTCAATGCTTAGATGGATGAGTGATAATGTTATAAGAGATAAGTTTATAAATGATTTTATTAAGACTAGAATAGGAGTTACATCTATTGAAGATAATAAAAAATCGTTTTAGGTGATTTGGTTTTATCTTAAGAGGCCAAATAATGTACCAATTAAAAGAGGAGAATTAGTGTAGAAGAAACTAAACTAAAAGAAGTAGATGAAAGCTTAAAACTATTTGTTTAGGAATTGTGAGAAAATATTCAAATTTATACAATTTAACTGACGATTGGACCATAAATACAAATATATAGAAGAAAAGTATTCATGAGTCAGCCTCTCATAATGGTATTAGAGAATAGTCTGTTCTTGTTGTATTACCCTTTACTACACTTCTGAACCATTATTCTGCAAGAGGTAATTCACTTAAAAATTATTTTTTCAGGGAGCAGTTAATTTTGCTCTCATGATGTCACAAATGGAGGGTGGTTGCCCAGTTGATTACAATACAATTACAGATCTCTTCCTTCAGGTTTGATAACCTCTTGTTTGCTTATGATCCTTCGTTGAATTCAGACTATTTATGGATTCTAGATTTAATGCACGCATCAGAACTCATCATTGTAAAGAATTTCTCCAAGACATTCCTTTCATTCTTGGGATTTTATGTTCTAATCATTTTGTATCACATTGTTCCTAAATTCTTTAGAGGAACCTGATTCGAGAAGCCACAGCATTCTTATTGGATGTTTTAAAGCCAAATTTGCCAGAACATGCTTTCCTTCAGACAAAGGTCAAATTTTCCTAACAAATTTGATTTTTTTTATAGATTGTTAGTTTTTAACCTTGCTGATTAGTGTTTCCATTATTCAGGTATTGGAGATAAATTTGGTAACATATCCAAATGTTGCAGATGCTATATTGGCCAATGGAATGTTCAGTCACTATGATCGTCCTCGAATAGCTCAGTTGTGTGAAAAGGCTGGTTTATATATGCGAGCTCTTCAGGTTGTTTGACCTCTGCTGTCATGTTTGCATGCAGGGAAATTAATACCAACAATCTGATATATTAAAAAGAAAAATGTATAATCTGATATTATTCATAAACTAATACCTCCTCTAATGCAGCATTACTCTGAGCTGCCTGATATCAAGCGTGTCATTGTGAACACACATGCCATTGAACCTCAGGTTTGTCTGTTGCTGTTTATGTTATGGCCATGAAGAGTATACATTTTTTCCGAAATAGCAACTAATACCATCGAATTTCAGTCACTTGTAGAGTTCTTTGGAACACTTTCCAGAGAGTGGGCTTTAGAATGTATGAAAGATCTTTTACTTGTAAATTTAAGAGGAAATCTTCAGATAATCGTACAAGTAAGAATTCGTTCTTTTTTTAACTTTTACTGGTATCTTTATGCTTTTAATTTGATTAGATGGGCTTTACTTGGCAAAAGAGGTTTCACGCACACTTTTCTGCAGACGGCTAAAGAATATTCTGAGCAATTGGGCATTGAAGCATGCATAAAACTTTTTGAGCAATTTAGGTCATACGAAGGTCTATACTTCTTTTTGGGTTCATATTTGAGCTCCAGGTGCTTTTTCCTAAACAAACATCCTCTTGGTATATGGTTTTGTGTTGTTTGAGTTACTAAAATATTTTCTCGAATATGACAGCGAAGATCCAGAAATTCACTTCAAATATATTGAAGCGGCTGCAAAAACTGGGCAAATAAAGGAAGTTGAACGTGTCACTAGAGAATCTAACTTCTATGATCCTGAGAAAGCAAAAAACTTTTTGATGGAGGCTAAGCTTCCTGATGCACGACCTTTGATAAATGTCTGTGATCGTTTTGGATTTGTTCCTGATCTCACTCACTACCTGTACTCAAGTAACATGCTTCGATATATTGAAGGTTATGTTCAAAAAGTAAGTTTATTTATTAATCGTAGATCCTGTTCTAAATCTCAATGTATACGATCAAGTAACAGACGTCTATTGTATTGTGCTATAGGTAAACCCTGGCAACACTCCTTTAGTGGTTGGTCGACTTCTTGATGATGAGTGCCCAGAAGATTTCATTAAAGGTCTCATCCTATCAGTCCGTTCTCTTCTTCCAGTGGAACCACTTGTAGCTGAATGTGAGAAGAGGTATGCTCTTACGTCTGAACTTTGCACACTTTATATTTCCTTGTTTACTGATGGTCTTCCTTGGGTCACAGGAACCGTCTTCGTCTACTCACACAGTTCCTTGAACATCTTGTTGGTGAAGGAAGCCAAGATGTGCATGTTCATAATGCTTTGGGGAAAATCATCATAGATAGCAATAACAATCCAGAACATTTTCTTACCACAAACCCGTACTATGATTCCCGTGTTGTTGGTAAATATTGTGAGAAACGGGATCCCACCTTGGCAGTTGTTGCGTACAGGCGTGGACAATGTGATGATGAGCTCATCAATGTCACCAACAAAAACTCACTATTCAAACTTCAGGCTAGGTTTGTATTACCAAGTATTTGTGTACTACATAATAGATATCTTTTCCATTGTTTGTCAAATTTCTGTCAATGCTTCTCTAATGTTGCTGGGTTTCTCTTATTTCAGATATGTTGTGGAAAGAATGGATGCAGACTTGTGGGAAATTGTTCTTGTGTCTGAAAATGAATATAGGCGACAGCTTATTGACCAAGTTGTGTCTACTGCCTTGCCTGAAAGCAAGAGTCCCGAGCAAGTGTCTGCAGCTGTTAAAGCTTTCATGACTGCTGATCTTCCACATGAATTAATTGAGCTCCTTGAGAAAATTGTGCTCCAAAATTCTGCCTTCAGTGGGAATTTCAACCTGCAGAATCTGTTGATCTTGACAGCCATTAAAGCTGATGCATCAAGAGTTATGGACTATGTTAACCGGTTGGATAATTTTGATGGGCCTGCAGTAGGTGAGGTTGCTGTGGAAGCCCAGTTGTATGAAGAGGCCTTTGCAATCTTCAAGAAGTTCAACTTGAATGTACAGGCTGTCAATGTCTTGCTTGATAATCTTCGAAGCATAGAGCGAGCAGTTGAGTTTGCATTCCGTGTTGAGGAGGATGCTGTTTGGAGCCAAGTAGCCAAGGCCCAACTCCAGGAGGGACTAGTTAGTGACGCTATTGAATCATTTATCCGAGCAGATGATGCAACGCAATTCTTGGATGTTATTCGGGCTGCTGAAGATGCTAATGTATACCACGACTTAGTCAAATACTTGCTTATGGTGAGACAAAAGGCCAAGGAACCAAAGGTAGACAGTGAACTTATTTATGCGTATGCAAAGATTGATAGGTTGGGCGATATTGAAGAATTTATACTTATGCCAAATGTTGCCAATCTTCAAAATGTTGGGGATCGTCTGTATGATGAGGCCTTATACGAAGCTGCAAAAATCATTTTTGCCTTTATTTCTAACTGGGCTAAGTTGGCCTGCACTCTTGTTAAGCTTAGGCAATTTCAAGGTGCAGTTGATGCGGCCCGTAAGGCAAATAGCGCAAAGACATGGAAGGAAGTGTGTTTTGCATGTGTTGATGCGGAGGAATTCCGCTTGGCTCAAATATGTGGTCTTAATATCATTGTACAGGTATGCTTTATTCAAAAATAAATTTAGTTGTATGTGCATCATTGCATGCGTGTTGATGTATATTGAACTGGTTGCTTTAGGTGGATGATTTGGAGGAAGTCAGTGATTATTACCAGAATAGAGGTTGCTTCAACGAGCTTATCTCTCTTATGGAGAGTGGGCTTGGATTGGAGAGGGCCCATATGGGCATTTTCACTGAGTTAGGTGTCTTGTATGCTAGATATCGCCCAGAGAAGCTAATGGAACACATCAAATTGTTTGCAACTCGTCTCAATATACCAAAATTGATAAGAGCTTGCGATGAACAACAGCATTGGAAGGAACTTACGTACCTATATATCCAGTATGATGAGTTTGACAATGCTGCTACCACAATTATGAACCACTCTCCAGATGCATGGGATCACATGCAGTTCAAAGATGTTATTGTCAAGGTTGCAAATGTAGAGCTGTACTACAAGGCTGTGCACTTCTATTTACAAGAACATCCTGATCTCATTAATGATGTTCTTAATGTTCTAGCTCTTCGGGTGGACCATACTCGTGTGGTAGACATAATGCGGAAGGTATGTAGTTTTTCTTATTGTATGTATGCAAGTCTTGGATCAACACCTGGTACTTCACAGATTGCCCATATTTTTTCAAGTGGATTCCAACAGATATACTGCTTGTTTCAGGCTGGTTACCTGCCTCTTGTGAAGCCATACATGGTTTCTGTTCAGAGTAACAATGTCTGGGCCGTGAATGAAGCGTTGAATGAGATATATGTTGAGGAGGAAGACTATGACAGGCTTCGTGAATCAATTGATTTGCATGATAACTTTGACCAGATCGGCCTTGCACAGAAGGTGACCGTGTTTCCCATTTTCTAATCGAGAAATTTCACGTTCATCTTGTTCTCTAACACATATATCAACTTTGTTATTGAGCAGACTGAAAAACATGAACTTCTTGAGATGCGCCGAGTTTCTGCGTATATCTACAAGAAAGCTGGTAGATGGAAGCAATCAATCGCACTGTCCAAGAAGGACAACCTTTACAAGGATGCCATGGAGACAGCCTCTCAGTCTGGTGAACGTCAACTAGCAGAGGAGTTGCTTGTGTATTTCATTGAGAAGGTAAGTACGTAGTATTGCATTTTCCTACATTGTTAAGAGTTTAATTATTAAGGTTTCTAATGTAAGTGTGTTTAGTCTCCTATTGGTTAGTGTTGTTTGTTATGAGTTTTGTAATCTCTATATAAAGATGTGTAATCTTTATTGGTAATACAGAACACAACAATACATCTTTCACCAATTTAAATTTGGGTAAAAGAAAAAGAAAAAAAAACGGAGAAAGAGGAGAGAAAGGATAGTATTATAAAAGAAATGGTCGAAGTAAAAAACAAATTTTTTTAAATATTTCTGAAAGGACAAAAAAATGCAGAAAAATGTTTAATATCATATTATCTATCATCCAATATTTTCTCTCTTGAGGTTTATGTATACCTCAATTTAAAAATCCACACTACTTTTTGGAAAAGTAATCTTACTTTAAAGCCAATTACCTCTTTTACTTAATAATGCTTAGATAGTTATGGGCTTAGAGCTGAGCACCACCTAGGTGATGGAATGGGCACTAGCCATTTAAGGGCATAGATTTGTAAAGGCCAAGATTCACAATAACTTTATATTTTATATTAATTCTGTATAAATTATTGCCGTCAACCCAATCATATTAAGATATAATCTACCAACTAACATTAACTTGAAAACATACTGATCTATATAAAATTAAGCCTTTTAAAATTTTAAAGCAAAACATATACTCTGTTGTGAATTGCTCTTTTAAGTGGTATTTCAAAAACACAGGCTTATTCAACCACGTCAGTTATATTCAGCTATATAATTTCACTAAATGTTTACAATTGATCAATGCAATATTATGCATATTCTTTTTTGAAAGGAAAATACAAACCATGATAAAATTACTATATTGATGGTAAGAAAACATGTTTGTTATATTTATTTTCTGTTGCCGACTTTCACTTATTCTAGTTTACATATTGATATATATAAAATTAATCCTTGTAGATTTTAAGGAAAAACATATAATCTGTTGTGAGTCGATCTTTTATGTCTTCTCAAAAGCAGTTAACCATGTCAGTTATATTCAGCTATATAATTTCACTAACAAATGTTTACAATTGATCAATACAATACCATGGTTCTTTTTTGAAAGCAAAATATAAAGCATGATAAAATTACCCTATTGATGGTAAGAGAGCATGAAGGTTTTATTTATTTTCTGTTTAGGGTTGCTTTCCCCCTTGACCCTCACAGCCCCCATATTTCTACTCTCTCTCTCTTTCTTTCTCTGTCCTTTGACTGTTGGAGTTTTTTTTATCAATCTCCATGATGGGTTTTCAGTCTTTCTATTTCTTGAAAGATAGCCTACTTGAAAATATCTACTGCAACAGAACCGTCCACATTAATTTTCCTCCAAAATATTCAATTTATCATTTCATTTATTGTATTCTGTCCACTATTCTAATTTGTAATATTAATTCAAAATGCCTTGGATTTTTGCTCGTTGAGTAACTTATTACTGTCATATAGTTCAATTAATAGCTCAATCCATGCTGATACGATAGTAGTTCCTTTTTGCCTTCTGTTTCAAGCTTGCTAGTGTTCTACTTCTGCAGAAGCTTGTTGCACTGTTGTAGGCACGTGCATATCATGTATACTTCTTTTGATTGTTCTGCAGGGGAAGAAAGAATGTTTTGCTTCATGTCTCTTCATTTGCTATGATCTGATCCGGGCAGATGTAGCACTTGAGCTTGCTTGGATGAACAATATGATCGACTTCGCGTTCCCGTATCTTTTGCAGGTAAGCTTTGTCGATTTTTGCATTTTAAGTTTTGAAAGTGATGTGTAGCATGGTATAGCTCAAAAAAAGGGGTGGGGGCTTTCCAATTTACTTGTAGTTCATCCGTGAGTACACAAGCAAAGTGAATGAACTTGTGAAAGACAAGATTGAGGCACAAATCGAAGTTAAAAGCAAAGAGAAGGAAGAGAAGGACATGGTTGCTCAGCAGGTATTACTTCGAGTTTCATACGTAACTGTTAAAAACAACAACTTAAACACCACATCTCCTTGTCAGGGGCAGGTGAACTTGGATAAAATTCTTGCTAAAAAAAAAATTCCTTTCTTTTGCAGAATATGTATGCCCAATTATTACCTCTTGCCTTGCCTGCCCCATCAAGCATGGGTGGTGGATCCTTTGGACCGCCGCCACCCACTGCCAATATGGGCATGCCGGGGATGCCACCCATGCCTGCCATGCCGGGCGTGCCTCCAATTTCCCAATACGGCATGCCTCCCATGGGCTCCTACTGATTCATGCATATACACAAATATACGTGAATACGAAGGAACGATCGCACACATTCCCTCCCAATCGGGCACTATTTTGTTGATGATGCAGCAGCAGTCTCCATAACCGATAAGTTAGTTGTCTTACGTAGATTGTGTGGCTGGTGTCACCATTTCCCTTGATATTCTTTGGTTGCAGGCTAGTGTTGCTGCCGTCAAAAGTGGCTAAAAGCTGAGTCTTTTGTTCTGTTGATAAGCCTTTCCTTCTCTTGTTGCAGCAGCAGCATGCCCGTTCGTGGATTAATATATGCAGATGTGCGTATTAGCATATATGCACTCATGCGTTCTTCGAAAACCTTAGGTTCGTTCTTATTACATTGGGGGCCACATTTGTATTGTTGGGTTTGGTTTACGTCTCTTGCCTTTTGCTTCAACGACAGTTTTGCCCTTACCCTTTCTAGCTCCTTTTTGCATGACCTTCCTCTTTAATGCCTTTCCATTTGGTTTTGGTTTTGGTTTTGGTTTTTGTGCATTATGGTTACAAGCTGCCGTGGAATTACTCGGTTCTGTTCTTTTCAGTGGACTTCATTTTACGGTGAAGTTTATTTGTGCATTTAAAAGGTAAATCATGCCTCTAGATTTTCGTCTTACCCTTGTACCCATCTACAGCAGAAACGGTGTAATTGCTTAAGATCCACCATTAGGCCTAAATAATGTAACATGTTACATCAAGGCCTATAATTTTTACGAAAGCGTTTTAATTACGTATAATTAGATTTTAATTTTAGAAAAAAAAACACCTATGATAACACGAGCATTGCTGGTTAGGAAAGCAGCTGTGAAGGCCCGTAGGGAGTGAGAATGGTGGTGTAAATTTTATTTCTGATGGTTTGTGTTTTTGTAAGGATGGGGAAATATTAGAAAATGATAGAAAGTAATAAGTGAGATTTATTATTATTATTATTTTTCATGCTTTCTAAAATTATGAACTTCTCAAGTGAAATCAATCTTGTAAATGCCTCGATGGAAGGTCTTCCACATGAGAGAAGGCTTACCTTTCATTAAAAGGATCATTCGAAGGTCAAATCAGACGGTATATCACTTAGAAATGAAGCATAAAATGTGAGCCATGCAAAGTTCAGTGTGTTGTTTGGTGGCGTCATTCGTTGTGTCGGATGTACAGTGAATATATCGGTCTAATGAACAGTCATTACGGTGCATTCTCTAGTTGCATCGATCTCGATTGTATCAGTTGGTGTGATGTACATGTCGGTTTAATGAACTGTAATTACTGTGCGTTGTTTGATTGTATTGATCGGTTGTGTAGACTTAAGTTTAGGTCGATTTCAGTTGATTTTTTAAATTATTTTTAACGTATAAATTTTTATTATTTTATGTAATTTTAGTTTCAATTTTATTTAACTTTTAGAGTTTGGTCTCAAACAAGGTTTTAGATCTTGGTGTACTTACCTTGTTTGCATTTGGTCACATCAATTGGTCAAATTGTTTGAAGGTTTTGTTTACAACTAAGTGTAAGTTTAAGTATTCTAAAGTGTAATCTTTGGTTTGAAACTCTGAATCGTTAGTCTTTATTTTTCTTTGGTCTAGGTTTTAAGTGTTTTATGTAAGCAAGTAATATTCTAGATACTTAGCCTACTCTAGAGATATAAGAAAAACTCATTAGAGCAAAAGTATCGTAATTAAGATTGTGTTTGTTAATGAGGTGATGTGAGATTTTTATTGTATGTTATTGGTTATGTATAGTAATTATAATAAAATAAGATAAATGAAAAAAGAGAGAAAAGAATAGTAATTGTGTTATCTTGAGAATCGGATCATAATTAGAAAAAAAAGATGTCCTACCTTATTTACCTTGTCTTGTCTCCTAACAAACATACATACAAGATGATTTTTCCAAACTTCTTTATTTTTGAACTTTTCATACTTACCTCAAATCAGCAGCCCTTTTAATCTCCCAACATTGGGATCTTTCTCATCAAGCAACACTCCAATTTCTTAGCATTAGGATCTTCATTTCTCCTTATCTTCAATCTTCCTCACTTTAGTAGCATAACATGTATACATACAACTTTGCATACACAAGGTGCATTCTCAAGCAAGTTTTTTTTTAGTTTCAAGAGTTGAAAAGAGTTAAAGTTGGAGTTAATTCTGTGAATGAAGTTAAAATTGTATAATAATTTTAGTGATAAAAGTTTACATATTAGAATCTGTATATTAATAATAATATTAGGAATAATTTTATGAGCTGAAAATAGTTATTTGTGAACACAATCATAATATATGTTTTCCATCATTGTATACTTCCAACACGTATTTCTATTTTTGAAAAGGTATTGATTTTTTATTCATTAAAAATAAAAATAAAAATGAGAGAAATTCTTTTTAGGATTGATTATGTAATTTACAAAAATTCTAAAAAATTTATTTAAAAATATTTAATATTTTAATATTTTAAATATAATTTTATATTTTTCGTGTAATTATAAGTTTAACGTTGAAAGAAATTAAATGAGATATACAAAATCAAAAGAGTGTATCAATAAGAATTTTTCTAACTCAAGTAAAAAATGTTAGAAAAATTTGTACATGATAGAAAAATTTAAATTTTTTTCATATTTTTTGAAATATACAAATACATCCGAAAATTCAAAAATTTTAAAAAATTTCATTATTTTCTTTTTTTTGTCAATTCTTAAATTTTTTCATCATTTTGACACGTAGAAGAAAAGACTTATTATTACCCTCGTCAAATACAAATACAACTGTCAACTGTAACCGGTAACCAGTGCAGCGTTTCGTCGACTTTTGCCCTACAATACGTCGCCGAAAACCCTCCCACTTCCCATCACAGGCGGCGGCGGCGGTGGCGGCGGCGGCGGTGGCGGCAGCAGCGGCAGCGGCGGCAGCGGCGGCCGGAAACAGCAGCACAAACCTCCCCACTCCACCTCCATCGACACTGCTCGCCCTAGGGTTTCCGGTTCTCTTCCCCTCCCATTCCCACCGACAAGGCCATGTCCGACGACGAGGTCAAGGAGGAGAAGGAGCTCGACCTCTCCTCCCCCGACGTCGTCACTAAGTACAAGAGCGCCTCCGACATCCTCAACAGTAATGATGAATGATGCCCCTCTACCCCTTCCCCCTCCCCCCCCCCCCCCCCCGCTCCTTTTTCTGCTTTGTCGTGAGACTAGGATCGC
>JAMKPZ010003975.1:0-37406 GCA_024699675.1 Amphibolis antarctica | reverse complement strand
CACTGCTACCGATTTCAATGAGTTCTTCCCCTCGGAGCCATCTGGGTCCGGGCTTTTGGAGGAGATCATACAAAAGTTCTTCCCTTCCAGAGGGGAGAACAGCTGCGAGGGTCCAGTGAAGATCCTAGAAGCCGATAGAAACCCTAGCAGCAGCTCTTACAGTGCTCCCTCCTTGTATCAAGGGCTTGCTGCAACTCATGTTCCTCATCCTCATCCTCCTCATCCTCGTCCTCCTAATGTGTTCGACCTACAGCCGCCGCAGCAGCAGCAGCAATACGATCAAGGGGATTACCACCTGCAAGGAGGAACCAGTGAGGCAGACGAGTTGTTCCCCATGGTATCCGAAGGGTTGCTGGAGGACATCATTCAATACCCTCGTTTTCTTGAGGTTTTCTCTGCAAGAATTCAGAATGCTTGAGGATGTACGTGGTGACAGCTGGTGGAATGAACAGGAGTGCCTGTGATGTAGAGAACCGTGTGGTTTGGAACTTGGACCGTGGAGTACGTAGTCCTGATTTTGTGATGTATCAAGCTCTTCGCTTCCAAATCAAGGCAAAGAGATGGACAAGTGTTGCTTTAGGTTTTCTCTGTACATCATAATCTTTGTACCTTGCCAGCTTTGAGCTATATATGTATGATGATGTTCTCATAATCTCATATGCATGCTTAATTTCTTCAATTCCACACTGGTGTACACAAGATTCTCGGAGGACGAGTTGCAGATGGACTAGGGCTAGAAGAAGCCAATCGCTCTTCATCAATCGAAGAACACCGGCTGGCGCAAACCCACCATGCCTTGATGGGTTTACACATTTCAATGTTTTCTTAATTAACAGTTAATGATAGAGGCATCTCTTCATGCCTTCCACTCTCGATAACGACAGTCGTAATCATAACTCTACCTGGAGAACCACCAACGGAGAATACGATGGTATGATATTCATCTTGCTTGCAGTAAGTGTTTTGTTAATACCATTAAACCCTCATCATTTTTCATAACACACACATATATATATATAGATACACACGCTTGGATATACATACCCACTCTTGCCAATCAACTTTTTTTATCAAGATTTCAAATTTAGTACCTGATTACATGTTTTGACTGCAATTTCAGAAAAATGTCAGAAACTCATTATACCCTGCAGTTAATCTGTGTATATGATGGTGGTGTGAATGATCAGTTAATGAAAACCAAAACCAGTTATTTAAAAAAAAGAAGCAAAATAATTACCATGTTATTTTTCTCCTCTTTTTCTGCCGCACGTAGAAGTGCAAGGGCCGGAGTAGATGGATCACCGCGGCCTTGATGTAAATGTAAAGCCTATTTAAGAGAAAAGCTGCCACTGTCCCCTCCTCTTCGAAAGATGATCAAGATCCCAAGAGAGGAGAGAGTGGTAGACGTGAGAAAGAAAGAGATAGGGGAGAGGAGTGTACTGATATCGCAACTCATCTAAGCAAAAGATCTTAGACATCATAATGTAAAGAAGAGAGAGAGAGAGAGAGCACAGAGAGAGAGGTAGGGCAGCTCAACTGCTGAAGAAGAAAGGATGGAAGGTGCCTGTACTCAGAGGCTTCCTGAATCCGTACGTGATGAGAAGCATGGAGGGAGTTGAAATACCATGGTCATGTTCATCAGCGTCCTGGTGTGCATGCATGCCCTCCTCCTCTCCTCAACAGTTGCTTGAAATGAAATGTGAAATGTGGCTCTTCCTTGCATGCATTATCATCATTACCACTGCTCTCTTCCTTTCTCCCCTCATTCCAATCTTCAGAAAGGCTTCTTTTGATCTGAGCTGTTGTGTTTGTGAAGTTTACACAGCTTGCATGCATGAAGATGCTGATACCAATCTTTTGTTTTTATTGATTCAGCTGCTTAATTAATTAAAATTAGTTCGTTATTTGCAAATGATCTTTTTTACATGTAAGTTAGTTGTATTAATAAAATGGTATAATTGCAAGACTACAAGAAGTCGAATAGATTAAGCATTGCTATAAGTAATCTAAAAGCAGTGCTAGAAGTATTAAGCATTGCTCGTTATTCACATGTTCACAAGTTGTAATATTAATTAATTATATTACAGACTAAACATAAGATTAGAACAAGAGTAGTCTAAAAGTCAAAAGTAAAGTCAATACATTTTAAGAATTGCCGTAAGTTATTTGCAAATGATTGAAAATGGTTTTCCTTAAAAACTGACTCATGAGTATTAACTAAAAGATAATTAATTAAAGAAAACAATATTAAAAGGTGTATTTAGTAATGACTTTTTTTAACTTCGAAAATGGGATGAAATTAAAGTTGAAGTTGATTTTGTAAATAAAATTAAAATGATATAGTAATTCGAATAATAAAAGTTTATAATATTAAAATCTATTTAATTTATATACTCCCAGTCTCATCATTGTGACCATGACTTTTTCACAACATTTTCCTCATTGAGAATTTCAGCTGTGCTTCGATTCGTATTTTTCGTGGACTTTCATATCACTTTAGGTGTTTTTTTTTGAGAAGACACCATCATGTATTACGAACGGAAGAGCCCTTCCTAGCTTTCAAAATTAATTTTTTAAAAAAAAGTTGGAATGAATTAAATTATGAATCTCGCAGCATTAACGCAGAAAGTTAAGACCGTTCCGTTTCAGGGTTTCCCTCGGAAAAGTCCCACGCATTCGGTAATATGATTAATATAGGTTTTATTCGGTAAAATTAATAAATTTAGTAAATTTGTAGTTTACATTTTTTAACGTTAATATGATTCTTAAAATAAGGAATTGTTTTCTTTTCTTTCTGATAATTATATTGAAAATTTTTAATTTTATTATATCGTTTGTTTAAATATATAATTTATACAGTAAAAAATTATACAAATTTCATCGTCAAATAAAACCACAATATTGAAATTTTAATTCCTTTAAGTAAATATTTAATTAAGTTTCACATTTATTTATCAATATTAAAACTTGTAAATATATAAATAAATTATAATGACTGTGTTTTCTACAAATGCTTTGAAGTAGTTTTGA
This sequence comes from Amphibolis antarctica, assembly GCA_024699675.1. Lineage (NCBI taxonomy): Eukaryota > Viridiplantae > Streptophyta > Magnoliopsida > Alismatales > Cymodoceaceae > Amphibolis > Amphibolis antarctica. The sequence continues at coordinate 34,376 of JAMKPZ010003975.1, read as the reverse complement.
CTTGCAGACAAGCAATGCATCCACTTCAAATATCCTCGCAACTATTTATTAAAAGTGTAGTTGCTCTTTTTTAAGTTATTTTTTAAATAATTATAGGAGTAATTCTGCTTATTTTACTCTACCGATAGAAATTAGAAAATAACTCTTTAGACTTATTTAACATAATTAATAATATATTTCATAAATCATAAAATGTAATGTGTAATATTAAAATGTGATGCCAAATGGTGAAATGTACTATACAACGTAAAAGTAAAAATATTATAAGATTATTATTTTATTTTATTTTATAAATATTTATTCAAAATTTTATCTTTAAAATAATCATTGTAATATATAAAATCATTCATAATATTACAATATTAACACAAATAATAAATAACTCATTAAATATTAAATATATTATATAAAAATATTAGAAGGGTAACTTTTAAAATTTTACATATAACATTTCTTTGATAAACAAACGTTATTTTTAAGCTTTAACTTTTCTTTATAAAAGATACTCCTTTAAAACACAGCTATCTTGTTTGATATAACTCTGAGAACTTTAGTTTAACTTCTGTACAAATTTTTATTTATTGTTGTTATTATATAAATTTTTATTACATAATTTACTATATAGTTCTAACATTATTTGTTTCACTACTCTTAACTTTAATTTTTTACAATTATTAAAATTAACATTTTTCGTATATTAAGTTTAATTTATTTTTTATATTTTTTAATATAAAAATATTTTAATAAATATATGTATATATTTTAACTTATTTCACACATTTTAGACAACCAGTAATATACTCTTTTAAGTAGTTTGTTTAAATGAGTGTGTATGGTTTTCACTTATATCTTTGATTTTATCTTGAGAATAAAATTTATAAAGATTTTTATTATATGAAGTATATATTTTAATAAATGATAGAATAAGAATAATTTTTTTTACTGTATTTATTTAAAAAATATAATAAAAAATTTATCTTAGAAATTATATTGATTTAAAAATACGAGTTTTAAATTTACTTAATTTTATCAAATAAATAATATATATATATATATTTATTTATTTTAAGTATTTACAGATAAACGTGTATAGATTTACCTTGAAATACAAAAGTCAAATGGATTGCATTGGAGTACGCCAAGCAGGCCATCATGAGGCGGCGGCCATGGCGTCTGCACTGCCTTACTGATGAGATGACCTTTCTCGTGCCCTTTTTGTTCTTGATATCGGTAGAAAGACCATTTTTAATTCGTAAGAACTGACGATTATTTAAAAATACTGCTATTATGTAAAAGAGAAGACCAACCAATCCGTCACTGCATCGTGACACACATGATCAGATAAGAACAGTTGTATTATTTGTTAACTTAATCGTCCAGTTAAGAAGGAACTTATTGGATTAATTAGATACTCCAAGATGGTATATTGACAATCACGGTAGGATGGATCAGCTGATAAGAGAAAGAAGGGGGCATGGAAACGATCAGGAAAATAACAAAAGCTGCTGTACCACACAAGCAATTATGACCTTCGTGTGTCCAGTTTTCATTCGCCTTTTCTCTCGTGGTTGGGGGATGGATGGAAGCAGGAATGAATGTCCTTGGGAAGGAAAACCACACCTTCCAGACACAGTTCCCAAGGAACCAACAACAACACAGAAGAGAGAGAGAGAGAGAGAGAGCAGAATAGATGAGAAGTCCCCAGCCACGGAATCCCCAACCTCTCATCTGATGAGCACACACCCGGAAAGCACGTCAGACAAAATCCGGGAATTGAGTCATCATTGACATCTGCTGTCAACTCCTGCCTCCCCGCGCCTCCCCTTTCCCTCTCCTTCCATTCCTCCCGCCACTGTTTCTGTACGGCGCTCGGCTCGCCCCTGCAATGCTGTGCCGTGGAAGGAGGGACCTGGTCCCTGGTCCCTGCGCTGCGCAGGAATGTTATCTGCCGCCGTGCACAGGGAAAGGCCGGCAGCCACGCACGCCGTCGAAAATGGTATGCGATCGGCTCCCAATCTTCGTAAATTTAAGGGAGATTTTAGGGTTAACTTTAATTAACTTCAGGTGATTGAAGTTTATAATAATATCATTAATAATAATTTTAAAAGTTAATTGAAATTAAAGTTTACTATTAAAATTATCTTTAACATTATCGTATAAATTTTAACGTATAAATTTTTATCACTTTAATTAATATATAGATTCCACTTTATTCACAAAATTAACTCTAATTTTAACTATATCTAACTCTCAAAATTGACCGACTCCTTACAAAATGAGACTAGGTTTGAAAAAAAAATTGGTCAAATTTAATAGTAAGATGAAGTTAAAGTTGAAAATTATAAAATAAATAAAATTAAAGTTATATAATAATTAGTGTAATAAAAATTTATATATTAAAATTTATATAATAATAATAATATATAAAAGTTGGTGCGAAACTAGAAATAGAAATTTAAAAAGCAATTTTTAAACAAAACTTAAGTTTTAGTTAGTAATGAGTTTACAATTTTAATTTTAATTTTACGCAAACTTTTATATATTATCATCATCATACAAATTCTTATAATTCACTATATAATTCAACTTTACTTACTAACGAAACTCTTTAGACTTAACTTTCAACTCTCTGCGATATTCAAAATTAGAGTATTTTATTGTTAAACACATTTTTAAATTCAAAAATCTAAAAAAATTCTCACAACTAACCGTTTCAATAGTCAATTTTGGGTAATTTTCAAACTAATGTTTGATAATTTATCTATTTTAAAATATTAAAGTGATATCTTAATAATTTAAAAATATTTCATTAAAAATTATGATATTAAATTCAACTTAAATTTGAAAGTCCACTGATAACGCAGTAAAATTGTTAATTTTAAAAAGTTAAATCACTTTTTAAATCTATTAATGATAACGAAATTTTTCCCGCAAAAAGTAATGATTATATTTTATTTGGCATTTAAAATATCGATCATAAAAATCATTTCGTCGTATACATCTTACCTACTCGACACGACAACGCATGCCTGAAACTTTTTCTAAACATTAACTGCAATACCGAAACCATGGAAGCCATTAATGGTCTTCGAAGGTTCGATTCTTATTAAACGTAGAGACCATTAATATTATAAAAAAGATACTCGATGAAATACTAATTAGGTGACTATCGTAATGAATGCAATTAAAAAATGTACAAACCATTGCCATTAATGACATATAAGAAAAAATGGCTAAAAGAATGACGAAGCCTGTGTTTCTCTGTGCTTAACTTTGAGACAGCAAAAATGGGCACTCGAACACGAGAATCTGCACAGTAAAATATTCAGAGATAGAGTAATAGATCAGCCAAAAAAGTATTCAGTAACAAGATACTTTAACTTTGAACATTGTAAATAATTAAGAGTTTAATCTTGTTATCAAATCAAGTTAACTTTTATAGTAAATTATAAGATAAAAGTTTATATATAAAGACTTATACGATAATGATAATGTATGACAATTTATACGAAATTAGAATTTAAGTTAAAAGATTATTATCCTTGGCTTCATTTAGTAGTAGTTTTGTAGTAAGAAAAAATAATTTTTTAAATTTTTTTATCAAACGTCTTTTTAAATATTCTTTTGAACATCTTTAGGAATTTTCTATGTCATCATGGTAATGAGAGTGATTTTTAATTTAAATGAAAATCATACTAATCAAAGCCAAAGTCTAATTGCATGTTTACATGTAGTTAAACATGGTTACAAGAATATTAATACTAACTAAATAAAGCAAGACTAATAAAACCCCAAACTTGAGTCAATACATGGTTATAACAAAGACTATACTAGCATCATAATATTCAATGATGGAGTGGTAGAAGGATATTGGATACAAGGTTGCTGCAGGATACAAGATGGAGTACTTTTCGTTATTGGATACAAGATTGCTGGAGGATAAACAAAAGGGTTGAAGCATTACGAAGGATAAATGCATCGTTTCTAAGTCAGAGTGGAATAGTGGATAGCTCTTGTGTGAAGCTATATTTGTAAATCACCCCTGCAATACTGTGACACCTAAAATATGTGAAAACGATCAAGTGACTGATCTACTCCCTCTCTTATGTGAAGCAGATGTATGTATTAGGAGAAGTGATGGACGTCCTTTCCTCATAATCCTATGCAAAACAACTCGATCCCATGGTAAACAAACACAGCTAAAGTCTGTAATCATAACCCAACTGGGATGCTAAAGGCCACTCTTGGTCCTAGGCATGCCAACTACTCAGTTCCTCTGTTTTTTTATTAGTCAAGTTCTAATACCATTTACAACAATATAAGTTTAATTAATCTGCAACAATCTTAGACCTAACAAACAAATTTGAAGTACTTGAAATGAAACTGATTATGTTGACGGTGATCTTAATCTTTAGGAAAGCTTTTCAAAATACAATTCTCGCCAAGAAAATTTCAAAATCGCAGCTTCCTAACAAACATATTTCTATCGTTGTGTTTAACTTTTAATTTTTATCTGATTTAAACAAACAAGGTGCAAACATTTTAACCAAGGAAGGATTTTTTAGTAATATTTTCTATTTCCCAACAAAATATCTTCCAAGAAGAGAAACTAAAAAATTCCTAAGGGATGATTTATTATTTGCTACTGAACCAACATAAGGTTCAATAATTTCCTACTCTATAGTTGCATGATCATAAGCAACTGGAACAACTCCTAAACACAACAGCCGATTGGGGCAAAACCAATTGCCAAAGAATATTTTGTTGTTACACGCCTGACAATTTACAGAGGTATATTTATTTTCCTTGTGGTGAATATAATAAGAGCTTGCCCCTGAGGAGCATTGAACAATTAGGCTGTGTATTACAAGCTCAAATTTTAACTTTCACCCAGATGAAAACACTCAGCAATAAGGTTTTTATGTTACCCTCTCACAATTTACTGGCAAAAGATAATTTATACGTGCATGGATTCTGAATCACATGCATGGGAAGATTAACAGCAGAATAGGTGCGAGGTCTTGGTCCCAACTTCCAAATCAGTTTCCAGTAAGTTAACTCATCTGGAAGCATTTTGAACAAGTCTGTGCCCTGGCATATGATATCCTGGACCCTTGAGGGACTTGCAGAGTGAGAATTTTAATCGATCAAAGTGACTGTATGCCTTCATCTTAAAGATGAAGTCACTGATCATACCCGCCAACATTGGATAGTATGGCATCTGACTGTTGATAGTGAGCATACCTCGTCCTCCCTGGTTGGTATCTATGGATGGAAGCCCACCATCTCTAGTTGTCCAAGTGAAACTTGAAGGAGTATAGGTAGTTGCACAATTGGAGAACAAGTGTGTCAAGGATGCCATCACACTATCTAAGAAGGTTGATGGTTTGCCCACTTGGAATCTCATCAACATCAGACATGCTCAACAAGTCATCTTCTTTTATGCCTGCCATCTTGATGAGCCCATCAAGTGCCATCCTCTAATAAGCTTCTTCCATAAATGAATTCTCCCCCTTAACGAATCTACCACCAATCATGCAATAAGACAGCTTGGATTTGAATTGTTTGAAGTCGTGCCGGTTCTGTGAAAAGTAGGTGTCTTTCTTCCTTCCAGTAAATGTAGAATTCGACTCCAGAGAAGAACAAATTCCGAAACACATGGTTCTAGCTCATTCCACCAGATTTCAAGAAATTCCAATTCATTACTGAACAACACGGCATCAAAAACCTTCCTTGGTGTGGATCTTTTGTGCCAATCATGGAGCTAGCAGAGATCTTCCATGGACACATTGTGGTGATAGTAATGACAGATCTCATGGAAAGGTTTGTTTGGGAGGAGAAACTCCACAAGGGACGCCTCAGGTAGGGCCTCAGGTAGGGGATCTTCGGCCCATGTAAGAAAACCGCATATATGGAAAGTGGAAAAAGGAGAAGCGTCACAAATGCTGCTTTCAAATCAAAGTTGCCAAATGGATGTCCCAGCCACCTCACATTCGAATCCATTCCAATCTGATGGAGAATTCATGGATAAACACTTATTAAAGAGTCCATTATCAGCTAGTGTCGCACCATTGTCCTGCGAAACAAACATTCAGACAACAAATTTACTAAGCAAATAACAGTGATTATGAACAAGCGAACCAATGAAACCAAGGGGTTCAAGACAGACAGACATCAGAATGTGAAGAACAATCAAACAACCAACCAAAATGTAAACCACAACCCGACCCTCTAAACAATTTCAGAGAAGCCAATACATATTTCTGCTACCATTATAACAGACACGCTCTTCAGAGCTCCCACTGTCTTGTGAAAAAACATTTAAACAGCAAATTTTTATCATGCAAATAACGGTGGTTATGAACAAGTGAACCAACGAAGCCAAGGGATTCAAGTAAGACAGACACCAGAATGTGAAGAACAATCTAATAACCGACCAAAATGTAAACCAACTGCATATTTCTGCTACTAGTACACCCGACACACTCTTCAAAGCTCCTAAGGTACAACCATTGCTAAAAGCACAAGCAAACACATCTACCGAGCTAGCAAGATCAAACCAAAAACCAAAAACAAAAAGACACCCATCGCCTAAACCAAAGCAGAGAAATTTCAAAAAATTCTAGTACCCGTCCACAGGAATCGTCGGACTTCTTCCAATCATATCTTCTCTCTCGATTCATCGACCTACGGAGAAAAATATATCAAAAGAAGCGAGTTCCCTTCCTCCCCGCCAGCCACTCCTCCATCGCAGAGAAGAAGAAGGCCGACGACCTCGAAGAGGAAGCCGCCAGCAACCGCAGTTCGCGAAGTTTGACCTACAAATATTAGATACGATCGAAATCGTCCAACGATAAATAATAAATATTGTTTTTAATTTTCAACGAGTCATAAAAAATCTGATTAAACTTTGATATAGAGATTTATGTTGTTAAAATTAATTAATTAGTAAAAAAACTTATAAGTATTATAAAAATCTTAGTTCATCTTATTTTTTCAATACAATGTTATATAATCTAACACTTCTCGATTTTGATATTATATAAAATTAATTTTATTAAAATTAATTAACTAGTAAAAAAAACTTACAAGTGTTATAAAAGACTTAATTCGTCACATTTTTCCAATATAAAACTATATAATCAGTATGTTAGAGCATCATTGCTAATTGATTAGAAATTTGTTTCAATCTTAAACTTTTTGATTATATCTTTTTATTTATTTTTTGTCGACAATATGTAAATTATCACTCTTTTAAGTACTTTTTTCGTATAAATAGATTGATTTTTTTTTAAAAAAAAAAATTTAACAAATCGACCTTCGACATAATTAAATTTTAAAATACATGGAATGTCAAACATTAAACAACGAAATTTTACGGCCAATGGAAACCTGACAAATAAATTTTCTTTCAACAAACTTTGGATAGGTTATGTGAAATCACGTGTAACAATAGATGGGGATATAATTTAATTAATTCTGTTACAAGATCAATTATACTATTAATAATAAAAAAATATTTATTTTTCTACATGAAATCATTATAAACGTAGACATGTCCATTGGATTGAGTCCAATCTACTTGGTTTAATCTATTGGATTATATAATCTTATGTTGAAAAAAAATGTGGTGATCTGGGACGTACTCTTAATTATAACACTTGTAAGTTATTTTTTGACCATTAATCAATTAATTTTAGTACAACAAATCTTTGTATAATCAAATCATAATGGTTAACGATACAACATGGTTAGTTCAATTGCGTTGATCAGCCACCTCTATTAATGAAATCTAACTGTGTTGTCGACACAATTTGATTTGAACATATATATATATATATATATATATATATATATATAGATACAGACCAGCAAGGACCATGCCTCTTACCTTTGGATAAAAAAAAAGCCTCTAATTTCTTATTCTCGGGCCTATGGACGACCATGCATGCCTCCCACCACTTCTTTATACTTTATTAGCATGCATGCATGCAAGCATTCCTTTTGAAAACACACCGACCTCACGCTACAGAGAAAGGTGAAACGCGGACCCAAAACAAAGATGGAAAGAAGAATTAAAGGAGGTCTCGATCGACCATGGAAAGCCGGAGAAAGGAGTACCGCCTACTCCAAGAAAAGGAGCTCTAGCTCCATGCTTGGCAACTTTAATTTTAATAAAAAGTTGTGCTTTTGTAATTGTAGATTGAAGTTGTAATCTAAAATTGAAAAAGTCAACTTTTTGTTAAATACCTTCCGACTCTTCGTGATATTTAAAATTAAAATATTTTGTTGCGGAAAATACACCATGAAATTAATGGCCTGTAAGCTGTAAGCATGATCAGATGTTATCCGGTGGGCGTGGGACAAGAGCAAGAATACAAAAGCTCGACACTTGTCGATAGACAGAGAGCATCTCGATGGGTAAGGGACAGGGGAAGACGAATCGCATGCTTCTTTGGTCCGTTCCTTGTGTGGAGCCAATGCGTTCAAACCTCAAAGACTTACCACTTTCAAGATCCATATGCGTGCAGGCAGCTGGTGTTCCCCACCCCACTTTCCCACCGGCGTATGTGCACAGCAGCTGCCCACCCACCATTTCCAATCCCCCACACAAAAGCTGCAACACCCCAACCAAGCTACTGATCTGAATCTTTTGCGTTAATTTTTACCATCGGTCGATTTCCACACACACACATGTGTGTATGTGTGTGTATATATATGTATAGATATGCCTCTCTGTTTCTTGACATCTCCCCTGCCCCTTCTGGTTCTTCTTTCTTTCCAAGCTAATCAATTGCTCTCCCTTCACCCTCACACTTGATTGTTTCTTTCTCCAGAGAGAGAGAGAGAGAGAGAGGGAGAGAGAGCTCACATATCAATCGCAACTCATGGCTTCCACCACCATTCACCTTCAGGCGAAGTATGATGTAGTGTTGCATTGCAGGGTCTTCTCCAGCTGTCTCAGAGTCTCGCTGGAAGATTTTGATGGTTGGGTTCCATAGGAATTGAAAGAAAAACAGACCCGGCGATTTTCTCCGGCGGCATTGGGGGAATCAAGCTCTCTGGTCCGACTGCTCTTCTTCCATTTCTACATATGTTTTTCCATTTCATGCTCCTCGTCTTCTCCACCACCGCCCTTGTTTCTCTTTACGTCTTGGCTTGCGTATGTGGTAGTGACATGTACTGAGTTATGCAACGAACGTGAGTATTTGGGAACGTATGGTCGTATGCTTCTCCATCTCTTTCCTATTTTCTTGTTTGACGAGGTATTTGTATTTTAAAAAAATTATGAAAAGTAAAATTTTAAATTTTTTTTATCGTTGAAATGTTAAAATATCTGAAAATAATTTTTTTTATATTATAAAAATTTAATTTTAATTTTTTTAAAATTAAAAATATTTTAAACTTTTAATAGTTTAATAATAAATTTTAAAAAAAAATTTCTAATTTCTTGTAAGCACAAACCCCCCAAATCAAAGGAAATTATTATGAAAAAATCAAAGGAAAATGACTTCATGGAATTTTTATCTTGGGTTTAATTAATTCTAACGACGTATATATTTGTATGTACGTACATATATACGAAAAAGAAAAAATATTTTCCTTTTGAATTCTACCCTGATATATGAATGAAAAAAGTAAAAATTACATTTAACACTTATGATGGAAATTAAGGAAATGTTTGTGTTATGAAAAATTATAATAAAATTAATTTATTATTTTTTATACTTTTTAAAAATACAAATCCTTCTTGAAAAAAAGTAATTTCCTTTTTGGTGGAAAATAGCCCACTGATTTCTCTAATGGAAACAATACCATGATTTTAAGCCTACGGATCAAAAGAAAAGTATTTTTCTAGCTCTCCATTGATATGTAAGGTACATGCACAAGTCTTTCTGTGATTTGTAAAGTATTTAATTCTTTAGGAAGAATGTTTAGGTACTTTTTTGTTTATTCACAATTTCAATGATCTGTGTACAATATTTACAATTATAATTGTTACATTGTAAATAAGCATAATTACATCTTACGATACAGACAACTCAAGTTAAAAGTGCTAATTCATAAAATTCTAATTAAACACAACTTCAACTTTACTTAATTAACAAACAATTCCAACCAACTTTAACTATAATATAAAAATTAAAATTGAAGTTAGAATCGTAAATAAATACAATCTTAGTCGAAGAATTAAGTAATAATTAAAGAAAACATATACGAAGTAAATCACATATTTGAAAAATAGTCTTTTAATTTTGCTTAATTACATGCTAATTAACTGAAAATTGTAATGCTGGCAGCTCAAAAATGTATCTATTTTTCTTCTAGACTAATTGACCGATATAATATATAATACATATATTCATGGGATTGTGTTGTACCTGATTTTGCTTTGTATGCCATTTTAAATTAAGAAATTATAATAAAAAATCAAAGAACATGCTGCTTTTATTCTAACCTTCGGAATAGATGTAGCTTTAGTTATCGTTCACTTTTTTTATTCTTAATTTTTTAAAATATTTTTATTTTTACGATGATATTTATTTTTTTTAATCTATTTTTTCATTATCAAAATTATTTTTTCCTCTATTCTTATTTTAAAATTATTCACTTGAAAATTACTTTTTTTTACTCTCGAAAAAATAAAGTTAATAAATACACCTTTAGACTTGATTTAAATTGAACATGTTACAAAAATTAAGGGAATGTTGTTTGATTATTCATGATATTGAATCTAATAAATCATATGTTCAAAGTACGTACAGTGACTTTATAGTTTGGAGGTTACAAATAAAATATTTATTAATACTTTGTTGTTTATTTTTTGCCAAATGCATTTGTTTCTTCTTTTGTACGAGTAACCCACACCTCTCCTCCCATCGAGTGATTGAAAGGGATGTTTTAAAAAACATTAAAACAAAATTTAAGCATATTGATTAAGCATATTAGATGACATTTAATATGTATGATTTTCAAGAAATAAAAATAAAATTTAATATCGATAGTTCATACACTTGTATTTAATTTAATAATCTATCTACTTTTAATTTAAGCATTTTATTAATTTTTTCGTTGCGCCCAAACAGACTTTGCTAATGATAAAGTCGTAAATAAAAATAGATGTGACGTGAGCATCACTTATTATTAGTTATTTAAAAGAAATAGAAGATTTTAAATAAATACAAAAAGGGGGTTTGTGCAATTATGTTTATTGGAAATTAATGAAAAGAAAATTTTAAAATTTTTTTATTGTTAAAATTTTAAAAATATGAAAATAAAAAGTTTTATGGAATTATTTTGTGTATCTTATGAAAATATAGGAAAATTTATATTTAATTTTTTAAAAATTTAAAATATTCTAAAATTTTAATATTTCAATAATATTTTTTTTAAAATTTTTATTTTTACTAATTTTTAAGAGACACAAACACACAAAATTGTTACCTAAATAATGATTTGAGAAGAGTTAGAACCTGATAAATGATAACTTGCATTCTACGGTAGATTTTAATATTTTGGAAATTTTTTGCAGCCACAATTTTAAGTAAAAGAATTTTCTTAGATTGATTTTTAAAATATTTTGCAGTTATTTTTTTTAAGATCACGAAAAGTATGATTTTTCTCTATTGACAGAAAAAATAATGATAAAAAGATTTTATAATGCAACGAAAATTCTCATAATTTTTGTTATTTTAGAATTACAAATTTACAGGATTTTTTAGTCAACGTCACTTACGAGGTCGAAAAATCGATACCATTCTTGCAATAAAAAGAAATCGATACCATTCTTGCAATAAAAAGAAATCGATACCATTCTTGCAAATCCAAACCAGGTCGAAAAATCACAAATTGAGGGCGGGGCGGAGGGCGAGGGCTGTCGTGCGAAGGCGAGGGAGGGCTGTCCGGCGGAGCCGAAAGAGGTAATGGACGGCCGTCAGCAAGACAAGAACGCTCAAGGTCAACCGCCGCCGCCACCATGGGACTACCATACGCTTCCCCACGGCGCCACGTACCAGCCCCATTACGCTCACCACCAGTCCCCACATCTTTCCCCTCTTCCTGCCCAGCAGCAGCAGCAGCAGCAGCAGCCGTACCCCTTCCAGCACCCTCTGCCATGGTCTTTCACCCAATCTGATCCCTCGCAGTATCAATACCAAACGCGTCCACTCCCCCCCGGACCTCCTCCACCCCCAGCGCCCTTTCCTTCCCCCCCTCCTCCTCCCCCTCCTCCTCCGCCTCCTCTTCCTCCTCCGGCGCCCGGTCCTTACAGTCACGGAGGCCCTCCTCCGTCTTATCCTGGTCCATTTCCCCACCCTTCGCAGCCGCCATCGTACATCCCCGCAGCGCCACCTCAGAACTACCCTCCGCCGTCCAATCAGGTGTGTAATTTGTTCTTAGTCCGTAGGTTCCGATTTCTTGACGTTTTTGTAGTGTTAATTTGGGGATCCATCGTTATGGGAAAGTTGCGCCTTTGTAGTTTATAAAATCCTGCTATTTGCATGCTATAAGGCATAAGTGGTAAACCCAGAAGCCTTATACCTTGTTTGTTTCAAATTATTGGAGGTTTGGTTTGCAAAATTATAGTGACATGTCAGCAATCTGAAATAAATAACATTGACATGATAGATTATGGTGGAAATTAAGTAGATTATGTATCGTAACATGTAGTTGTCATCAAATGCATAATCTCATAATCTACTTTTTGTTTGATTATAAGATTATTAATTGGATTATGCATTTTTGTTCTTAGTCAAATATCTATAATTTTAATCAAACCTGATAATCTAAAGTACATCTATAGTACTTCAAAATTAAATTAAATTAGTCATTTTGTAAAAGGTGTATAATATTGCAATTGTGCATAATCTAGACTCCTTGTAATCCCAACCAAATGAAACCTTAGTTTTTATGAGATCAACATATGATGCTAAGCTTTTATTATACATTTGTCTTATGCTTGAGCTGTGCTTCCACTTTAGATTTTTCAGAGAAGAATTTTTTAAATGCATTTTCAAACATACCCAGCGGTGGAAGCTTTTTTGGAAACACAAGTCCTATTTCAATTCAAATTCAGTGTTTTTCAAAAATTTTATAGGAGTCAGCTTTTTAAAAAGTTGTACAAATATTGTGCTGCCTTTTCAAGTTTGTCTTTATATTTTTTTTGTATTTACACAAAAAACATCAAAAACGTTGTAAATAGAACTGCTTTCCAATAAGTTAGCTTTTCTGAAAAGGTTGTAAGTTCAACTGTAGTTCTAAACATAGCTGTAGGCTGTTAATTTGCAGATGCTGTCACTTTTATCAGGCCGAACTTATCTGGCATGGGCTCTTTGCTTTCCTAAAGTTTTATTTTCGAAATGGAAAACTTGATGTACCTTTTTTTTTGATACATATGAAAAATATATCTTCATATATGGGCTATTGGGTCTTCCTTTGTTCAGGGAATCGGTTACTTCAGTAGAATTACAGCTTTTTTATGAGGTTTTGTTTTCTCATTAGATGTTTGTGCATATAGGGGTCATATAGATGGATGAGATTAGCATGTGCTTTATTTTTATTTAGCTTTGCCTTAATGAATTGCTTTGTATTGAAAATTCTGAGTTTGATATATTATTATAATAGTATGAAATCTATTTTACATTTGAGTTCCAATGCAGATTTGGGGAAATTCATCTTGGCATCATACATTTGGTTGGGAAAATCCAGGTTTGTTTTTTTTATTTTTTTTTTTTATAGAATGACATAGTTGTTTGTTTGTAAGATTAATGCTATATTTGTCATTCTATTGTGATGGTGGATTACTTTTTATCAACATATGATGGGCGCTAGAAATTTTTTTTTAAAATGGATTTCACCTTGAATGTTTTCCAATAAAATGCAAGTTTTTCAAGAATAGGGAAAATGGGGGCTTAATATGTTTGTAGTCTGATGGAATTCCATGTAGCAAAGTTCATAGATCATTGGCATATATGACTGCCATTTTAGTTAAAAGGCTGGAATGGTTCTTCAAACAAAATAGAAATAAGATGAAACTGTGCTGTAACTTGAATGAGAATCATCTAAAACTCTGAAAACACAATAATTTTTATTTTTAATTAATATTAAAACACCGTTAAAAGATAAGGGTCCTAAAAATTAATTAATGTCAACATTATTAACTTGTTTTTTGTGATAAATTTAATATATATATCCTAATATTAAATAACATAACATAACAAAAATAAGTTACATGAAAAGAGTTAAAAATGGAGTCACAAAGGCACCAAGATGGCATGTAGGAACTTTTATTTTTTTTTTCAATTTTTTAATTTTATTTATGACTTCCTATAGATTAAATAAATAAAAAATTAAAAATTCAAGTAAATAGGCTTCAAAATTACCCCAAAGCAATGAAATTCAAATTCATATCCACCTCAAGTGTCTAATATAAGATGCCAGCAAACTTTCATGTTATTAACAAAACATATCGAAATCAAAAAAAGTGAAAAAGGAGAAAGGAAGAAAAATGCAATATTGGGTCTCTCTCATAGGTTCAATAGAATGATTGACTTACATGCCTTGGGAGGAGTACTCATCTCAGTGGTGCTTTCTTGTTGGATTGAGACGGAGAAGGTCACTTAAGATTATGTAGAAGATGCCTGACTTGAGCCTTATATGTCAGGAAGGTCAATGTCCCTTTCATGCTTATTTCATATAAGTAAATCGGGGGGGGGGGGGGATACCTATGCATTAATAAGGCAATTTAGTTTCCATGGGTCCTCATGTAGGTGGAAAATTCATTCAACCACGAGGTGGTGGGCTAAGTTTACCTTGTTTGGTACTTTAGTTTGGATGCACATCCCTTGGTCTGAACAACCCTTTTGTTGTTGTTTGCAGGAACAATATTTTGTTGCTTGCTGATTCCATTTGTCTTAGTTACTATTCTTTGTTGAGTTTGGTTCAGGTTGTACTGCCCATATCAGGAGGCTCCTATTTCTATTGTCAAGTGGTAGGTTGGTGATAAAAAGTAAAATTACAATCTGTGGTTAGTTTGTTGACTTGCCATGTCATGAGTCCCACTCTACTTGTAGGCAGATTATGCATACCTTGGGATGTGGACAGATTTGGAGGAACATGCTTATCATTTAAGCAGAAAGAAATCTCTTGCACATCAGTGTCTCCTTGTCTTTGCTAGGTAATGATAGCATTAATGTTCAAGAAAGTGAGAAACAACATGGCTCTTTGATTTTTGGGAAAATTTTAAAAAGGTTTGAAGTTTGGGTCTTGGAAGGGCTCGTTTCCTATTATCATTGTTTTCAAGTTTGCAACTTTGTACCAAACATCAAGCTTGTTTAACATCTGTTAGTGCATTTCCTATTCAAATAGAAAGATGGCAAACCTAGGAGGAGAGGCATAGGTGCTCAGGAAGGTATTCATTGATATATGTAGTGATGGGATCAATAATGACAATGAAGAGGATGGGAACTCAAGTAGTGATGATAGCAACAACACTGATGGCAATATTGAGATCTCTGAGAAGGATGCTAATGATGGGGGCAATGTGTTTTGGATGTCAAGGATTTGATGCTAGCTAATGTGTTGCGTTACACAAAGATATTGACATTGATATGACCCATTTTAGTTTCTCAATTGTGGTTTAAGGCTTAGGAAAAGAGTGGTGGTAATTGGAGTGGCATGACAATATGCAAATCATGTTGATGTTGCAGGATTTAGAGAGGATTTGCTTATCATCTTGGATCCCTACGGGCTATTCTCTGGACAAGGAAAGAGTATCTCCTCATTATTGGGCAATTTTTTTCGAGTTGGGAGCATCTAAAAGTAGGACTTTGGATATTTTTTCTGTTTCTCTTTTAGCACATTTTGTATTGGTATGTGGCCATCATGACTCACCATCATTCCATGATTCACAATTTCATTGCATATGCCACAATTTTGGTCTAGTTGGGCATGTGACTTAGCAGGACTGGGTTAGGACATACCTTTTTGGTGCTGGGGAATTAAGGATAACCTACATGCTTCTATGTCTTGGCCTGCTTCTGCAGAGATGCTAACAAGTGTCTGCTTCTTGGTTGCTGGTTCATTGTAGAGATGCTTCTTTTGGTTGAATAGAGAGTGCAGTCAAAGGCATCTTTGATAGATGGTTTGATTGTTGAGTTGGATGCAGGTGAATTTTCTGCCGAAGGACATTCAAAAGTGCAGTGACATGCTTGCTCAGAAGATCAGCCCTTCACAGAGTTGACACATGCCTGAGAGATGTGTGGTTGCAGGGTTGAACCCGGCTGGCTGTGTTCAGTTGTTGAATAGGCTTAGATGGCCTTCCTCTTGTCAAAAGACCATTCTTCTGTGGGGGAGGGTGTGTGCCATTGCTTTCTTGGCCTATCATGTGATGTTGAGCTGGCTTTTACATTCATTGTGGGGGTTCCCATTTCTCAATCCCTTTAACAGTTTAAGAAATTACCTCTACATTGATTCTTTATTATTTTCTTGTTACTACTACTTTGATCCTATATTATCTTTCATTTATATTCCTTTGCTCTTTTAATATAGAAAGAAGCATTTCTTACAACAATGAGGAAGATTGGGCTGCTAGAGCTAGAGCATGGGCTGAAGGCAAGTCATCTACAGACAATCATCACAGTCCAATGCAGTACACGCCTGTTGGAAAAATGGAGGTGCACAATCAGGCATACCAAGAATCATTTCAGCAAGGTCCTGGTCCCTCAGAGATCCAGCAATTTTCATTCTCTGGAAGTCAACAGTATCCGGTTTCTCTGTCAGCTACACAGGAACAAATAAATCATTTGGAAGATCACACACAATTAAATGTGGACTTGTCTTCTCGTTCCACTGATGCAAGGACATCATGTGTCACCAGACCTGAAGGGCATGATGTAGAAAAAGCGACATCACATCTGCATGTAAACTTTGTTTCCAGTTCATCTGTTTCTCAGCAGGAGGTATCTTCTAGTTATTCATCTTTTCCAGGTAATGTTTCATCTAGCATTACTGAAATGATTGAGATGATAGTTGTCTCTAGTATGAGCAATTCCTCTCAATAACACTAATGCTACTTTCTTAACTTAGATATGTATCTGGGCTGTCATTTCTCTTTCTAAAAAATTATTATTTTTAAATATTCATATTCTAAAACTATTCTTTGATGCCTTACATTATATCTGACGTTTTCCTTAAATGGGTGGTGAAGTGTCAGTATTGTTTGGTTCAAGTCAAAAAAAATTCGGATATGATAATCAATCACAGCATGTGGATGGCTGAGAATTGCTGTCTGTACCATTTTTGTTCTACAGTGGATCTGTAGATTTTACACGTTCTAATAAACAATTTCTTAACTTGTTCATATAGTTGTTGGAGAGAAGCAGATTCATCTTCTTCACTAATTTCTTTATTTAACCATTGAAAAAGTTGTAAGTATTTTAGTGTGTTCAATATGAGATTCTTTTGAGCAACATGACAATGATGTTAATTGCCATGTTGCATTTGGTGATATTAAGGTGCCAAGACGCAAAGCCTTGGCACCAAGGTGATGCCTAGGTTCCAATCAAAAAATTTAAAATATTATATTTCCAGTAATTTTATTAGTAATGTTATATGATATTAAATTCCATTATGCATAGATATAAGTGTTCTTAACATAATCAGGCTCTTGATATCATGAAGTACTTATCAAATAATAAACAACATTACTATAACCAATAAATTAATATCATAATGAAAATTATATACATAAATTAACATTTAAAATAATTAAAACATTACTATAATCAATGAATTAACATTTAAAATCATTACATTTGAACGTTAAGATATTTTTGAACTTAAAGATACATTAATCCTTGTTAGGTATATATATATGCAACAAGGATCTGATTCAAGCAAGGCAAAGTATGTAGATGTCCTGACACAACTTATCACATCACCTCACATTTGATAAGCAATTCATGATAGTTTTTTCCCAACAATAAGATGGCTGATATTTTGGTAGCCATGGAATTAAGCATCAGCACGTATTGTTGAAATTTTACCAAAACGTGTTGATTTTTGGACATGTTGAAACACCTTTGAAAACAATGTTGACATGGTGATTTATCAACAAAAGATGATTTTCTTTACCATATTTCTATTGACATAATGAATTTTATTGACACATGTTAAAATTTCAACTTTATGAAGTTCAACATGAAATCAAAGTTGAATACCTAGTTAGTAGCTTTAGTTTTTCTTCAATTTTAGTCTTTTGGAAGGCAATATTGCTCACTTAGGGGGGATTTGTGTGTTGAGAAATGATGGGAAAATATGAGAAATGGAATTGGTGGGAATTTAATTCCCACCAAGGGGGTGTTTGTGCCATCAAATCTTGATGGGAAATTTTTGTATAAGGGGGGATAGGAAATTTTTTCCCACCCTCACAATTGAGAAATGATAGGGAAAAAAAAGAGATGTGCTTGCCTACTCGTCGGTCGTCGCTTGTGCCCGTTTGTTGCTTATCGCTCGTGTCTGCTCGCTCGCTTGCAGATCTACCAATGAAACCCTCATCGCTTGTGCTTGCTTGCTACTTTTGCTTGTGCCCCCTTGCCACTCATTGCTTGTGCCCACCTGCTTTTTGCTTGCTTGTAGATATACTGATGAAACTCTTGCTTGCTCACCCCCACTTGCTTGTTGCTCATCATTCCACCCTCATCCTCACTGGAAGTAGGGAAAAACTCCTTATTCAATGGGTTTGTCAATGTTGGGGAAGAAGGGTTAGGCAAAACAAAAAAAAGAAGAAAAAGTAAAAGGTGGAAGAAAAATAAAGGGAAAAAATGTAAAATAAAAGAGATCGAGCGAAGAGTTTTTTATGGAAATGTTTGTTTATGTGGGTATTATATTTTATGAAGGGAATATTGAATATTTTAGCTTGTAGAAGTGCCTTATAATTTTTTATTAAAGTATTTATTTTTAACATAATTATATTATTTGTTAAAATTATAAATTTAATCATCTTAAATTCAAAAAATATTCACTTTTCAGAATTTAAATTCCTGTGAATTTCTATACTTGCACAAACATCTGAATTTTCAATTCTATTCATTTCTTGTCACATGCATAAACATCAAAGTTATGAATTTGTTTCTTGTCATTTTTATTTGCCGTTAGGAATTAGATTCCCATCATTCTTTTTCTGTCATTTTCGTGCACCCAAACACACCCTTAGTTACTTGAATACATTATTGTTAGAGTGTGTAACAATAGTGGGTAGTTAGTAACATATCAATCTTCCACTTATTCTTATTTTCACATGATGACAAAACACCAAGTTCTCCATATGATGTCATTGATGTCCTCTTTTTTTTGACTCTTTTGTTGTCAGCTAGATGGCAGTTGGCTAGACTGTTGCCTCTTACAAGATGCTTCCCACCTTCCTCTGTCACTTTTATCTTCTGCTATTGCTCACCCGAGTTTTTCCATCTTCCTTTGCCTCTGATGGCCTTGCACTAGCATCTGTCCTAGTGTTGCTTTCCTTTTTACAGCTGTTCCCAACGTTGTTGGCAATTTTGCTGCCATAGTGCCATCAGCTTACACTCCTGTTTCAGCACCATCATCTCCCCACTTCTTTTGCTCCTTTTACCCGTCAACACTCCAAACATTGTTGCTGCTTGCCTGCCTCTTCCAGCTACTCTTGTCTTCAGTCATTGTTTAGATTTCAGGCAGAAAGAAGATGAAGAAGAACAGGAAGGAGATGACAGACATGTATGATATTAAAAAAGGAGAAAAAAAGAGGAAAAGGAAAGAAACCCCAAAGTGGAACTTTGGTTGAGGAAAGAAAAAATGATGTGTAGAGGATAGGTAGAAAAATAAGAGAGTAGAGGAAAAGGAATGAAAATGGAAGTGAAGAAGTTGAACAAAAAAAGATCAAAAAAGAGGAAGATGATACAAAAGTAAAGTGTTTGTATTCTTCTGGAATGCATTTGTGTTTGCATGTTTGCAGGTATTAGTTGCCTACAATTTACAAGCTTTGTTGTGCAGTGTTGAATATGTTTCGTGTTGAACAGTGTTTCTCCTTGTTTATTATAGAGTTAACATGTTTTAGCTTCTATTTGTGTGCGGTCAACAAGATTGACCTTTGATCATGTATAGTCAACATGATTGACCATTGTCTGTGTTTGCTTATTTTACTGTAATTTGTTGTTGCTACGTCTGCTATTATAGATATTTGATTCTTGTGTGACCCATGTTTATTGCATTGTCTACTTCCATTTTGAGTTCTATCTTTTGTTTCTTCTTGTATTTGCAAACTAAATACCCTAGCTTGAGGGTGTGTCAGATTATGTAATAATAATGGGCATTAGTTTTATATTGCTCACCATGTAATAGACTATTAATAGTTCTCTCTTTGTAACCTCAATTTATAGAGATCCTAACTGCAGTTATTGGCATAAGAATCTTGTAGGAAAAAAATGATGTTTTTGTGGGAAAGCGTTAATGATGAAGAACAGCTGTTGTCCTGCTATGAGCCTTGTAATATTGTACCATTTAAACTGATTATCATCATATTGCAATTCATGTTATTTTTAATCTATATTAATCACATTGTTTTGATTAAAAAACATTTTTATCAATTATAATGAGATAATGAAAATTAAATCCAATGGAAGATGCTTCTTTATTATGAAAAGCATCTCTGAAAATTATACCAGAATCACATTACATGGCATAAAGGCTTCCTCTATTTTGGTAATGCAACTTTTTGTGCTATACATATGCAAAATTGTAATTTTTGAGATTCCTTTGGCATGTTATCTCCATTGTCCTTGATTCTAAAATTTTGTAACATGAAACTTTTGAAAGGCAAGCGTAATGTGATAGTAAGGTTGTTCTATTCATCTATTGTAAACTGAAGGCTTTGGGTTTAAATCTTAGGAAATAATCTCTTCATCGATAGAGATAGGGCTGTGTCACTGCACACAATTAGACTCATAAAACTCCACATTACGCTTACCCTTTTCATTATTCATTTACTCTTGTACCTACCAACATTCTAAGAAAAAGGCTAAAACCAGTGCATTTTTATATGAATCATTTTAGAACATACTATAAAAAGGAGGATTTTGTTGTTTGAGTGCAAGCCATACTTGCAATTGTTAGATTATAGAGGATGTATAAAACCTATACTATCTCACACTTTCTCTTAAGTTGGAGCATAAATATCAAATATACTTAGTAGAGGGTTTACACATATATACATAACAACTTCAGGGAGGTAGTCTCCCCTACATGGATAACCATACATGCATATACCCAACTAGCATATAACCTATAGTATCTCACAGCAAAAAATAGCTGTATGAATGAGGACATGTATCATTTAAATGATTGTTGATACATTAATTAATCTTCCAACAAAAAATGGTTTCTCTTTGAACTTAGAGAAACACATTACCGTATGAATGTGGATGTATATCATTTAACCAATTTGTTGATACATCAATCATGAATCTGCTGACAAAAAAGTGGTCAGATGTTCTGATATCCAAGATATTTTGTGTTGCTGTCAAACCGTGAGATGGTTGGGCAAAAGTGCATGATTTTGCCTAAGATGCTGGATATGTCAGCATTTTGACTTGCCATAAAATAGCAGGTAAGTTTGTTGGAGATCAACAGGAGACATTGTATACACCTTTGCCCTCTTCTGCAATGGCCCAGGAAGGTTTTCACAAGAGAGAGTCTGCCTTGCCGATTCAATCTACAGAACAGCATCATATCCACCGGAATCAGTTCACAACTGTTGATGCTAGTGATCAACCTCTTGTTTTTGACCAGAGGTTTACTTTTGAGCGTGGTCAAAATCAGAATATTAGCTACAGTAGTGTTGATGCAGCAGGATCTTTGGGGGGCATTGAGAAAGTTGAAGCTCCTTCCCGTAATGCTTGGACACAAGCAATTGCTTTCTCTCATGTTCCACCCGTAGCCTCAGGACAACAGGTTTGAATATTTGAATATTTTCTTTTCCTTCAGAAGTCCCAGAGCAATGTTGTTCCTTCAATTTTCGCTGATGCTGACTGTAATTTACACAGCATGATTCTTCTCTTCAAACACCCCCTTCCGTCAATGTGCATCCGGCACCCATGTTTGGAAGGCTGCCTGCTCCCAGCTTTCACCATAGTATTACACCTGTCAGGGCATCATTTGGATTAGGTGCTGCAGCTCCTCTGCATCATTTGTCAGCTTTTCCAGAAGATGCAAGTGGAGCTTTTGGTCCTGTTGATCGCCCAAAAAAGGCACTTACATTTTATACAGAAGCGTCTTTACTGTAATCTTGTCTTTATTTTTATTGAGCGGAGTACAATCATCTATAGGCTTCAGTACCAAATTGGCTAAGGGAGGAACTACTTAAGAAAAAAGCTTCCATTGCAAGTTCTCTTCAGGAACAGCCTACTGGAAATTCTTACTCAGATGGTGCTGATGACGGTGTTAAGTCCTTTGGAAAAGGTGACTGGATTGAAAACAAAAGTATTGACTCAACTAGGTCTGATGAAGATGAAGATGATGAGGTGCTGTCTCTTTATAGTTTATTTGCTTTATCTTACAAATGCCTGCTTTTCTTCCTTTTAGCATCATATCTTTCTCCATTCCATTTCACATAAATATGCAAATTCAATTTTCTTGATACTATTTTATTCTGGGATGGTTTCTTTCTGCTTGAAGTGCATCTCGGATGGTAGTTTATTCTAGTGAAATTTGTTGCTGGGACGTGGAGAATTTTATTAGTAGCCATTGATTATCACACATTCCGTGACCAAAGTAGCAATTTGATTAGTGTTACCTGTATGCTTTCAAATTTTTAGTCTTTCACTTCCATATTGACATTTTTATGCATGGAATCACAATTTGGGGAATGAATCCATTTTCCGGTTGTCCGTAGCCTAAACCATGCCTTGGTGAAATCCACAAACTTGACGCCTCTGGGAATAGATTCTTTTGATATGGACATTGATGCCTTGCTAATTTGTCAAAAAGAAAAAATGAAAAAAGTAGGCTTTCCAAGATTCATGATTCACACATGAATCAGCATTTTTGGAAGATCAAATTGATTTTCTCTTGAATTTTCCAATTGACTTAAAGATTTTTCTAAAGATCAATGTAACCAACATATGTATCTATAAACCGTACACACTCACATTTATCAATGTAGTTTCATGATGTGGAATACTTTAGATGGTAATTATGCATTTAGGCTGACTACATGCATTTAGGATGTGTTTAGGGACAACTTTTTTCAGCTTCAGGGGTTGGATAGAACTAAAGCTGTCGTTAGTTTTGCAAATGGAATTAGAATTACATAGTAATTTAAGTGATAAAAGTTTATATATTGAAATCTGTATAGTAATAATAACATTAAGAGTAATTTTAAGAGTTGGAAAAAGTTGGAATCAAATGGAGCCTTAGTCTAGGACATTCAAGCAAGTAGATTATTTTGCTGAAGCACCATAGTATTACTGCAAAATTATGCATCAATATGAATCTTTAGTCTGTAATTCAACACCCTTGGTCTTGTTTTGTATTTTCTGGTGCATTCTGCATTACAAGTGAAAGCCTTATATTTATTTCTTCTGCTGCATCATAATTTTATTGTGTAGGGTGATGTGGAAGCAGCAAGATCAGCAGCTATTAACCAGGAGATAAAGCGTATTCTAACTGACATACTCTTGAAGGTTTCAAGATGTCTATAATTTTTAGATTGTCTCATTATTGCCTGTTCATGATGACTATTTATTTCTGTTTAGGTCACTGATGATTTGTTTGAAGAAATTGCAACTAAAGTTATAGATGAAGATGATGATCGTGTATTAGAAGGTGAAATCTTACCTTCACAATGGTAGCTTTGAAAATAAATTGTAAAATTTTTGTAGTTGCGTGGTCATGTATTCCTTTTGGCAGTTGACAATGACATTTCCACCAAGATCGCAGCATCTCCTTTGACAAGTGCTGCTCCAAAATCCTCTGCCAAGGTTCCAGTTCCAATGCCAGGGAACAGTACAAAAGTTGGTCATGTTGAACATTCTAGTTCAGTCTCTCCTAAAGGGAATATATTAGGGCTTGCAAATTATTCGTCAGATGATGATGATGAAATACAAAGCTCGGTTGTTACATCTTCCTTGCCAACAAGTATGACTTCACAACCATTAAACCATAATATTTCTTCAGAAAACATGGTTAAGGATATAGAAGAAGGTGTTTCTCCAAAAGAAGTCAAAGAGTGTAATACAGATCTCGGTGGTGGAAATAATGGAGGTAAAGAAACTTCCGATGAGAAATTTCTCCTTTTGAGTGAAAGAAATGGTACCAAGATTTCGTCTGGACCACAAGTTGCTGATGACAAGTCTAGAAAAGATGCATCTGGGGCAATCACTGCATACAGTGAAAGCCTCTTCTCTGATCCCACTAAGAAAGTTGAAAATTTGGTCTCTAGACATGGTAATGAGCCTGATATTGAGGGTGAATTGGCACATGACCAAGCTAATAGGCAATTTATATTGGATGATGCTAGGAAAGCAAGGATGGAGTCTAGCCCTACCAATAGAAATAACGATAAAAAGTGCCATGAGGGGATAGAAACTGGACTTGATCAAGTGGCAAGGGAGTATTCTGATGCTAGTGAACATAAGGGAGAGGATACCAAACGACAGTCCAAGGAAGGGTTTGGTAAGTCAGGCCATTTACGAAAAAGATCCAAAGATGGAGCTCATATGTCTGAAAAAGATACGGAGATCTCAACATCAAGAAAAAGGGTCATACATGAAAGTGAGAGAATGAAAGAGCATGAAGAAGACAGCAAAGCTAGGCACAATGCTGAAAATAGGAAAAGAGATCAAACAAAGAATCTGAAGGAAGATAAGGCTGGTAAAGGACATAGAGATTCATATAGGAGTAAGCGGACACATTCTCCTTCACCTGGCAGTAGAGGCTTTTATGGTAAAAACAATTTTGGCAGTCATGGTGGTGCTTCAATTGGTGAAGTTTCTGATGATCCAAAGAGGAGGTAAGATCAGCCTGAGCAGGTAATATTGCATTTTCTCTCCATGTTTAATGCTTTATCTTTTAAATTCAGGAAGCCACGATTTGATAAATGCAGCTTGTCACGATCGCCTTCCTGGTCTAAGAGAAGGTATATATTGAATATTTTATGGTTTAATATTATATATATTGCTCATTTTTCTTCAGATCTGCACTATTTATATGGTCTTCACTGCTTTAACTGCTTTTCAGATATTCATCACGTTTCTGTTATTTTTATAAAATCTGGATATATTTGTCTCTGCCAATGTCTTTTCTGCACAGCTCTTCACTAAAGTAGAAATGTAAATGCATTTAAGAAAACGGTAGAAATGTAGATGTCCTGGTGGCTAGGCAGAATTTCAGTTATTTCATTGCCTAGAGACGAATTATCAATTTAGATTCTGTACATTCCTTTTGCAGATGTGGCCTGGTCCGGTTCTAGTAAAAGTAGAGTTAAAGAGTTTTAATTTTTGTTTTAATTTTCAGATGTTATAGTCTAAATTGCATGTACTATTGGCCCCATAACAAGTTGAGATGAAGCCAAAATGTTGGATATGTGGTTGTGTTTGGTTGAAGTTATGGTTTATGTTTATTCCAGAATTTAATTTGAATAATTTCTAACCAAAAGTTCACTTTCTCTAGTTTTTGTTTTTGAGCAATTTTGTAAAATAAAAAGTGCAACAGAATCTATAATTATGGGATGGTTTCATTTTCTTGTTTGATTTTATTGTAAAGGCAATTTATCTAGATGCCATGAATTAAATTAATCTAAAGGACTTTGATTTTGTAATGTTGAACTATAAATTGCAATGATGCAACCATGATAGTAGTATAAAAAGGGAGTGGCTTACCTTTATATTCTTTATTTTGTAATGTTTTTACTAATGTTGCAATCATTTCCCACTTGCAACCCTTTTGATACTAAGGGTGTGTTTGCTTGTGCTTCAGAGTACAACTCTTAGCTTTTGAAGTTGTAATGTAGTGCTTCTTTGAAAGAACAGTGCTTAAAAGAAAAAGTTGTGATTTAGGAATTATGTTTGTTTGTTGGAGTAGTAATTTTTATATAGTTCTAAATTTATCTTTGAAGAGTCTTTTTTTTTTTTAATATTTTTAAAAATATTTAAAGGGTCTTTTTTTAAAATGTTTTAATGTTTATAAAGTTCCAATTTGAAAAAATAGAATACAAATGAGAACATGACAACATAAGAAATAAGAAAAAACAAGGTTTTGAATCCCAAAAAGCATACATTTTTACAATTTGAATATTTGTATTTTTATTCAAAAATATTAATAACATTCGTATTTTTTGAAAAGGATTAATAATATCTATATTAGTATTCCAAACAAAAAAAATTCAAGAAATGCATTTGATCAAATATGTATACCAAATATCTATACTTGGGAAAATCCATATTTGAATCCAAATTTAATTTGGGTATCCAGATCCATGTTCCATCCCTACCTGCATCGATGATAGTGATGGTGTCAATGAAGGCTTCTGTGGGGTTCGACAATGCACGACAAAGTGTGAAGCTTCCATGGGTTTTGATGGTGACAACGATGGCAATGACAAAGGCTTCTGCAGGGTTTGACAGCATGCAATGAAGGGCGAATCTTTCATGAGTTTTGATGGCAACAATGATGGTGATGGCAAAGGCTTCTGTGTGGTTTGACGGGGAAGGCATCCACAAGTTTCGATAGTGAAGGCTTTTGTGGTAGGGGTAGCAGTGTCCTGTTCGAAAAAAAGGAGTGGCTTTGAGCTCAAGGAGAGGTGCATAAGCCACTTCTTGAGGTGGGAAAAGTTGTATTGGGTTGGAGCAACTGTGCTTAATTTTAGGAGAAGTTACAATAACTAAAATAGGTATGTTTGTACAATTCCTAAAATTATTCCAACCCACTGTAGAAACTAGGAGCAGGTATAAACAAATGCACCTAAACTCCTAATAGTTAATAACATACTTAGACATGTCAATTAGGTTAGGTTCAATTCTTTCAACTTAGCCTAACATGGTTAAACTGTCATTAATTGACATCACATGGTTTTTTAAGCCATGTTGGACTATCGTTTGGTGAAACCAGGCAGTGTTGGCACGATTTGATTTGATCACATGAGTTGACATGACATGATTTTGTTTTTTAATTGATATATGATTTTTTACAAAAATGGTAAGCTGAAAATGTGAATAGAGCTCGTCTGTATTAGTTTTAATATACCAAATTACAGAATCACTATATTGAATTTATAAAACTTAGGAGTTTGTATTAAATTCGGTATACTATTTACAGAAATGATTTATTGAATGTTATATTGGTATACCGATTCATCAATTTGGTATATTAAAAAGTACAGCCTGACATGTTCCAATATGGTTAAGTTGTACTATTGACTTAGATGACATGAACGAGCCATAGACCATGGACTCTCTTTTCCTTGACATAGCACAACCCAACACAAATCCAGCTAGGTAGATGTAGCCGACATCTCTAACTATGGTGTATAGACATGGCCCAGTTATCTCTAACTGTGCTATGGTTGGTGGTCGATTATGATAATTAGACTCTTTCGATGTCTGTAATCTTGATAAATGATAATTCCTTAATCTGAATCTCTCATACAACCTTATTATAAATATATTTGTAATTTTATAACTAAAGAAGCGATTTAGATTGAAGAATTACCAATTATTAATATTATGTATTTTAAGGAATTCTAATTATATCAATGACAACCTCCCCAATCTTCGTCGGGAGATGTATGATAACGTGAGATAATTTAGTATTAGTGGTTGGTACTAATGAGGTTTCGTGTGGAATTTAACTGGGGCCTTTTTCAAATATTGAGGTTTTTTGTTTAATGCTTCATTCATTAATTTAATGTACACCGTATTCTAGTAATTTGATGCAGGAATACTTAGAAACCTAAACTCTAATTTTATCCTTGAAAAGATAAAACTGCTAGCAGAAGCGCAGGCTGATTTTGGTGAAGTTACATTTTTCTCGTTGTCAGGAAGTAATGTTGTGAAATGTTACTTTTACTCACCCGATCAGTATCATTATTTTTTTATTCATAGACAAATTTCGCGGTCTCCACCTGCCAAGCATTCTCAACACAGGCATTCTTCCTATACATACTCAGATAGAAGGTACGAGGCCCAAAATTTCCGTTGGTTTATCTTGCTTTGTGATTCAAAACAAATGATCGTCCAGGTGAATGACACCTATTGGGCTTCACATGATGGAAGAATCGTAGGCCATTCTTGAACTAGGTTACCATATATTCTGTCTTTCACAGGAGAAAGTCTAGATCCAGCTCGCCAATGCCGAACAGAAGATAAGGTGGTCATTCCTGATAACTGTTCAAGGTGATATTTGTGCATCTATAGGCTTTCCATGTACATGTAAGTTGAGAAATTTTTTTAGTAGGTGGTTTAGGTACCAAGCTTCCAATTGTTGAAGATTTGCGTGCAGAAGTTACTAGTCTGCTGCAATCATAATTATTGTTTCTCGGAGTGCACTCTATTGTCAGTGCACTGCGATTCGTTACGTGCCGTCTTTGATCTCGTGTCTAATTTTTTCAGGCTTTGTTCAATCGGATGTTGGGCTGAGGCTTTAGTGCTTCTACGGTTGGGTGATTGTTGAGGCGTTGAGAATTTGTAGATTAAATGCTCTTTGTGTCGGAAAAACTCCAAGAACGTTGGCTGCTTATTGAGGGATTTTGATGTCTTGTAGATTTTCGGTAAAATAACTTGTATCTTTGATGTCTTGTAGATTTTGATGTCTTGTATGATTATCTTCCACTAGTAAAACAAAAGGCTAGAACCACTATCTCGATAATTCTACGGCGTTTAGGTTGTGCACTAGGCAAAAAAGATACACGGGAAAAAATGTATATATCTTGCAACTACGAGTAGATTTTTCTATATTTTCAAGTAGAAAACTCTACGCAATCGGCAAATTTATGAAACATGTTTAATAGTTGTGGCTTGCAAATACAGAAATAAATATTCATGTAAGGTTTTTGTAAATGTGAAGTAAAGCTGTAACCAAACTTTTCGTGTGGAATGAAATCAAGTTCTACATTTGTAAGATAAAGATCGATACAATGTAATATAATTTTATTTATGTAAAATGCACAATAATTTTAGTTCATTTTCATTTTTTTAATGAAATATTGTATTTTACTTCGATACTATACAACTTATTTTTAGAAATTTGTATTGATAACTTGCATATGATAAATGTTTTTACTTATGTTTGTAAAATTCTATTGCAAAATTTGTTGCTAGTCTTTCATTACAATGATCTTATTTTATTTATTACAATATTTTACTTATTATAAGTATAATTTCCACATTAACTTATTAAATGGTTTTAGTAGGTAATGTGTAGGACACATAAGCCTTCCACATCTATTATTTCCTCTATTTCATCTATTAATAAATGGTTTAAATTTCTATTAAATTCAATCATACGAACATATATACACGTATATATATACATTATCGTAGATCTACTCGGTAGATAAATAAATAGAAACGTGAAAAAAGAAGCACAAAACTAAACAAAAATCACTCTTGTTATTGTGCTTCGACCAAATTTATTGAAATCTTGCAGTTCGTAGATATCATTTCAATGAGAAATTGATAATACATTGAAGCATTACCCGCTTCCGTCGTAGAGTCGCGTTATGACCTGGTTACACAACCTACGCGTCGACAGGAGGCTGCTTACGTAGGGCACTCAAAAAACACACACGGAAGCATGGAGTGGAAAGCTAATACCACCGGGCAATTAAACAGATAATTCTGTATGCGACACTAGGATGCCATCTGTGTCGGCGTAAAGCCACTCGCCATCATGGACTCGAGTTCCTGCAATGCTTACAGGAACGTGTTTCTCCCCGATTCCCTTCTTGTTAGCTTTCATAGGATGTGAAGCCAAAGCCCTGACTCCAATGTCGCAGCCATTTATCTCATCCACGTCTCTTATGCAACCATTGAGCACTATACCCGCCCATCCGTTGTTCTGCGCTTGTTGAACAGGATTGCCGCCTAATATGGCACATCGCAAGCTTCCACCTCCGTCAACAACCAGGACCCTGCCGTTCCCCCTCTCCTCAAGAAATTCACGTATAAGAACATTGTCCTCAAACACCTTGAGTGTTACGATTGGGCCAGAGAAGACATGTCGGCTTCCATAGATCTGGAAGATTGGCTGCAGAGCACGAAGATCTCCTGACGAGATCAGGTGTACATTTGTGTCACATACTTCAGCGGTTGCCAATGACAAAGCAGCCATGGAATTCAATTTTGCCACCTTCAAAATGACGTGAATACGATTTCAGAAAAATGTTAAAAATGAAGTAAAAAGTTGGTAACTTCGTAAGACATATCAAGCAAAAGCAAACAAAAGATCTTCTAAAAAACAACATCCTGATTATTGGACTAAAACAAATATTTTGTTATTTTGATGAAATTTCCCAAGAAGCTGAAATACACTCTGCTTGTTTTCTTGCAAAGCATAGCCATAGAACCACAATTCTCATCTTCCTTGCTTAGCATCAATCAGAATCTCTATCATGAGCCATCTGAAATTTACACTAACGGTCATTTTCAAATAGCAAGGACCTTAAGGCAACAGAAAAACAGAAGCAAATACGTTACACGATTCCATACTGAAGAGACCAACCAACCAGTGCTATATGCTTGATGTACGGAAAATACAGATTTCCACAAGGAAACAAAAACAGTCATCATCAAGTTGCATTTGGGTTCCTTAACTACAGCCTTCGGAAATGGAAATAAAAGCATGATCCTCAACAATAACTGTTAACCTTATAGCCATTTTGGATTCCTAATGTCTGATATTCAATTTTTAAGTAATGAAAATCACCCGTCTTTCAAAAACAAATCATGTTCGAATCCTATCTTAAGGACAATCCACTGTCTAACAAAATGGTAGATACGACATGATACTAACTTAAAACCCAATCCAAACCATTTGGGGTCAATTGGTTATTTGGTTTAACCAATATTTAACCATGAGCTGGGCCACATGTTTACCCAAATTATAATTCAACCACTTGAAAACCAATCATTCAACCATAAAATGAAGTATTTAGACTATTGGTTTGATTTTTAAAACAATGACAAGGATACAATAACAAACAACAATCAATTTCTTAATCCTACTAGTAAGCTTAGTCATATCAATACTTTTCCTTAATTTATTTCTATCCATACCTAGATCATCTATTAAATTATATAATTCAAATTCGTTTTTCATTATTTCTGAAGAAGTAAATTCTGGACTTTCTCTATTTCTTTTAATTTCAGCCAGATTAATTAATTCTCTTTTCCTTGTAAGCACATCTACAAGCCTTTTATGGATATACTCAAACTATTATATCCTCCATTGGTGCAACTCCTAGTCTATTTTGAATGAAAGCATTATTAACTTATCCCTTATTACGTCACCACAATTCATTCATCTTAGCATTTTCATCTCTGTTGCAGAACTTTATGTGTATGTTAATGTTTAATAACCAAACGTTCTGTATTTTAGGATGAGTCACAATTACAAGTGCATCAAAATCCATGTATACATAGATGGTGATTTTCTTTTGAAAATAAAGGTGGTCAAAGATCCACCTTGCTTCTATGTTGCTCCATCACTGATTTTCAATATCTTGACATTCTAAATTTCTAAACAGTTCAATTCCTTACATATCTTTTCTAATTTCATGGAAATTATAGAAAGTGGTAAGGAATTTGATGAAGGAAAGGAGAATGGGAATCCTGAGACAAGACACCCTTTGGTGAAGGAGTGGACTTGACCATGTGGAATGCTAAGATATTAGGCTGGACCCTTTTGGTGGGAATCTTTTTAGGGGGATATCTGACATAACTGGAGGTATCCACAAAACATAAGGCCATCATATTTATTGAAAAGAAACATGCAACATAGAGAATCTCTAATGAGAGAAGGGAGATGGGTTGTACTAGTGGTCCTTGCAATTATGAGAATCCCCTCCCTCAATTTCTCTATATGCACTCACGCTTTTCACTTTCGTCACGATGGGAGAGGGTTTGGTTTTCTCCTTTATATGTATTATGTCTGCTTTCTATTTTTTAAAGACTCCAGCTTCGGTGGTATTAAAAAAGAACAACCTGGGTTGCATAAAACATAAAAATATGAGTGGAAGATCCCACCGAACGAGCACTTATTCCTTGTTCTTTTTTAATACCATTTTAGTTGAAGTGGTTGCCACAGGTTTCCAGTTGGTACCAAACTTTTCTAGTTCGTATTCTACATGTATCTGCATAGTATATAACACACTCTTAGTTTAAATACTATAGCAGCCTTTAGAATCTTAAATTATAGACATTTAATACAAGGATAGAAAGTGATGGTTAATCCTACTTGGAATAGAATGTCATGTCTGATATGGTTTCCATGATATGTTGCCGACCATATCAGTTTTTTCAAAACATCGACATGGCATGCCACATATGTCAACACTTCAAAACATCAATTGGCATATCAACCAATGTCATGACATGTGAGATGTCAGTTGCCATGGTAGATTTTTAACACAGTAAAATCACATGTCGACTATGATATTTTAGTCTCCAACAGTTCTGCAGTCCCGTTTTCCCCTAATCTTTTTCTTCTCCTGCCTTCCACCAAGTATCTAACATCACCGATTTTTACAAGCATGCAGCAGCCTCTAATAGTGAGATCTTGAGATTTACAAGTGCTTGTCCTTATATGGAATAGATTTTCCCGTTCCCCCTCTTTTTAAGTACTTCTACAATTTTTATATATACATTTAACATTTCGTTCCTACATATAAGGTTTTCAGGCCAAGGAATAAAACATCTAAGTATTTCTAACTCTTTTTTTCTGTTCCATAGGATTTTTTTTTGGAGTTTTGATGAAATTTAATGAAAATGATATATATATATAATCTAAATAAACTTGTATTATATATACATAAAATTTGTAAATACAAGTTTTTCGAAAAATTGATGAAAAATGAAGATTACATGTATATTGAGCAAAATAAACCTGTATTACATAAATTGGCATAAATTTTGTAAATGTAAGTTTTTACATTTGTTATTATTTTTAATTTTTTTTATTTTTTACTGGGCGTAAATCAGTAAGGATAGGCCTTGGAAGAAGGTGATAAAAAGGAAATAGTATCAGGGAAGGGTAGCTGAGAAAGTGGCATTACATGAGGGGCGGATTTTGAGTCTATGGTGGGATATTCTAGAGGCTAAACATGTAGTAGGTCAAGTGATATTTACATTTTATTCTTATCAGTGGATTCTAAGTTAAAAATTATTCTTTAGTATGTGAATTTCACGTGCTTTTGCTAGTTACCATTACCACAATTGATTTGTCATTTGTGCAGCCACCGACCGTTTTGGTCAGAAATTTCACTTCACTACCAATGCCAAAGAGGCAGCAAAAATCCCCAAAATAAAAATAACAATAAGAAACGAGAAAGAACCAGAATAATTTCTATCAGACGTCTCTTCCAATTCGTAGAACAAAGATCTCTCAATGGAAATGAAAAAACTTATCCACAAAGAACCAGAACAACAACATTACGAACACATCTTACCAATTTTCGTGTACATCTCTAGCACGGGAAGAAGAAGATCTCAAACATCTAGTGAAGTCAACGAACGAAATCCAAAACAACAAGACAGAAAAGAATAGGTGAACGAAAGGGTTTCATGATCAGATAAGACTGATTCCACCATCTGTAGAAAGGTTAACGAACGAAATCCAAAACAACAAGACAGAAAGAAATAGGTGAACGAAAGGGTTTCATGATCAGATAAGACTGATTCCACCATCTGTAGAAAGGTTAACGAACGAAATCCAAAACAACAAGACAGAAAGAAATAGGTGAACGAAAGGGTTTCATGATCAGATAAGACTGATTCCACCATCTGTAGAAAGGTTAACGAACGAAATCCAAAACAACAAGACAGAAAGAAATAGGTGAACGAAAGGGTTTCATGATCAGATAAGACTGATTCCACCATCTGTAGAAAGGTTAACGAACGAAATCCAAAACAACAAGACAGAAAGAAATAGGTGAACGAAAGGGTTTCATGATCAGATAAGACTGATTCCACCATCTGTAGAAAGGTTAACGAACGAAATCCAAAACAACAAGACAGAAAGAAATAGGTGAACGAAAGGGTTTCATGATCAGATAAGACTGATTCCACCATCTGTAGAAAGGTTAACGAACGAAATCCAAAACAACAAGACAGAAAGAAATAGGTGAACGAAAGGGT
>JAMKPZ010003974.1:0-51281 GCA_024699675.1 Amphibolis antarctica | reverse complement strand
CCCTCATCTCTACTTTAAGGCATAAGCCATGCAGTATTCTGTGTCTAGTGAAGTAACTAAATGATGGTATTCCTACGTGTTTATTTTAAAATTATCAATGCTGGTTGTTAAGGACTATTCCTTTGTTAGAGCTTGGATGAGGGTGGGCAGTCTTTGATCCCTCATCTCTACTTTAAGGCATAAGCCATGCAGTATTCTGTGTCTAGTGAAGTAACTAAATGATGGTATTCCTACGTGTTTATTTTAAAATTATCAATGCTGGTTGTTAAGGACTATTCCTTTGTTAGAGCTTGGATGAGGGTGGGCAGTCTTTGATCCCTCATCTCTACTTTAAGGCATAAGCCATGCAGTATTCTGTGTCTAGTGAAGTAACTAAATGATGGTATTCCTACGTGTTTATTTTAAAATTATCAATGCTGGTTGTTAAGGACTATTCCTTTGTTAGAGCTTGGATGAGGGTGGGCAGTCTTTGATCCCTCATCTCTACTTTAAGGCATAAGCCATGCAGTATTCTGTGTCTAGTGAAGTAACTAAATGATGGTATTCCTACGTGTTTATTTTAAAATTATCAATGCTGGTTGTTAAGGACTATTCCTTTGTTAGAGCTTGGATGAGGGTGGGCAGTCTTTGATCCCTCATCTCTACTTTAAGGCATAAGCCATGCAGTATTCTGTGTCTAGTGAAGTAACTAAATGATGGTATTCCTACGTGTTTATTTTGAAAATTATCAAGTAATCAATGCTGGTGTTAGTGCTGACTTTTTTCTCACATCTATGGAAGATGAAAAAGACAATCAACGGATACCCCCTTTTTTCCTGGGAAACAATGAGGAAAAAAGGCCTAGCAATGATGAGAAGGCTCCATATTATCATCAGGAGATTATGGGGGGTGTTCCAGTTCATTTCCAAAATGATGGTTCTCTCTTATACCTGTTGACTTTTGCAGTTTCGCCACCTTCTTTGGATTCCATGTTGCATTGGGTTTCTGAACAAATACAAGGTAATCTTGGCCATACATTGATGGTTTAAGTAATCATTTGTTATTATACCGATTTAAGTATGAGTGATGGCCAATAAATTTGATATATCTCAACTGTGTTATCAGTTTTGCTCAGAAAAGTAGTGAATTTTCAGGTTTTGTTCATTCTTTGAGGAAAAATTACTTAGAAGATGTGATCAAGTCAGATGGTGCTGTCTGTCATACAGGCAAACCTGATAATACCCTAGATTCTGTTATTCCTATTATAGAAGGCATTAACAAGGATTCATATCACCTGGATCATAAACATAATTTGAGGCCAGCTTTTGATCATCTGAGTGAAGAAAAAAGTATAAAACCCATGATTACTGAGTGCCAAACTGTGCCTTTTGAGGGTATAGATCCCAGTAGCATTTCGCAAGGTAAATCACAAATATCAGGCCCAGATAGTAGGTCAAAGCTCACTCCTCTGAGCCAGATTGGTTTTCGTGATCCTGCTAGTATGGGTGGTGGACAACAGCTAACGTTGCTAAGCATAGAGGTATAATGAAACCAGGAGTAAAATTTGTTTCAAATCATAACCTTTGATGATGCTTACCCCATTAACTTGTTTTTTTTGGTATTTCTGAATTTCTGATTTCTAACAGGTTCAAGCAGAGTCAAGAGGTGATCTGAGACCTGATCCTCGATTTGATGCTGTCAATATTGTAACTCTTGTTTTTCAAGAGGACAGTAATTATGAATTTGTAGTGTATGTGCTTTTGCGTGACTGCAACATGGAACAATCAGAAAGGTGCTTTCTTTTTACTTTCAAAAAGAATTCACTCCACCTCGGCATTCATTTATTCTTAAGATCAGCTAAGTAGAGTTAACTGGCAATTGGTGCCCCTCGAAAACTCCTCAGAATGGGAAAATTACAATTTCTTGGCTTAACACTTGGTAACTTCTCAAAAAAAAGGCTGAGAATGGGGCACCAGTTCCTTGATTGCCTGTCATGACCCAATTGTGCAAATGGAAAAGGTCAACCTTACATAACTTCTCAATGCCATAAACATCTCTATCAGTAGTTTGGACAATTTTCTCAATCCTCACAAATATTTTGCATCTATTTACAAGTCTGACTAGTCAGTTGCACATTTGTGGATCGAGAATTGGGTCATGAAAACATGTAAATTTTTTTCCCTCTTGGTACTTTTTATCCATTATTGCAGTGTAATAGCCATAGTTTATTATTTGTGGAATTTTATAAATATGAGAATATCCTTAATGATTATACCTGGGGTTATGCTAGAAGGCTATTTCTTGTCGAAAGTTGTCCATCATGCTCAAAATTTGGCATCTGTTTTCATGTTCAATTTAAAAATCCATTTAAAAATAGTTTAGTGACCTTGGATGATTTTTTAATAGTTTTAGGTTGAAATATGGTTATCCAACTTGGTCAACCCCACATAGTGGGATATGTTATTGGTTATTGTATATGATTATCCAACTTAGTACCAATTGGTTATCACTGAAGAGTTCTATCTATTTGTAAATGTGGTAAATTATTGTATATGACACTATTTCGATATTTTCTCAATTTTGGCTTTATTTGGATGTTAGAGTATCTTTTTTTGAGGTTAGATAGACGTGTAGGCTTGGTCTCATGATTCTCATTAAATGTTTTAGTCTCCAT
Source organism: Amphibolis antarctica (assembly GCA_024699675.1). Taxonomy (NCBI): domain Eukaryota; kingdom Viridiplantae; phylum Streptophyta; class Magnoliopsida; order Alismatales; family Cymodoceaceae; genus Amphibolis; species Amphibolis antarctica. The sequence goes on along the minus strand of JAMKPZ010003974.1, from coordinate 48,628 downwards.
ATGAACATGTGACTCAAATCTAATTGATTTTGTGTAGAGAGGTCCATCTATCTATAACCTGTCATTACTTTCTCCAATGTGGGGTTATTCCATCATTTTCCTTCACAGAATATATTAGTTAATGAATTCCTGTCTCATTGTATATCTTAATTTCTTAGCAGTGCCTTATTGAAAAGTTAATTGTCTTGACGTCTTATTTCTCTGGATGCTTGCAGAAACATTGACGGTATTTCTGATTCCAAGTTTGTTATATCATCTGATGAGAAGAATTTGTTTCAAAGTTTAACAAAAATTATTTCTTTTATTGATCCGGATATTCTAATTGGATGGGAGACCCAGGGAGGATCGCTCGGTTTTCTTGCTGAGAGAGCTTCACAATTTGGCATACATTTTCTGAAGAATATCTCTCGGACACCTGAATTTTTGGACAAGTATGTGGAAAGTGAGAAAGAAAGTGACATTTCTGCTCTTAAGCATCCAATTTCTGAAAAATCTATTTATGAAAATTCATTTATTGAAGATGAATGGGGTCGAACGCATGCTAGTGGTTTTCATGTTGGTGGAAGAATTGTTCTTAATCTTTGGAGGCTAATTCGTGCTGAAGTCAAGCTAAACATGTACAGTAATGAGGCTGTTGCTGAAGAAGTTTTGAGACTAAAAATACCCTCCATTCCATCTAAAGTATTGAACCACTGGTTTTTTGGTGAGTTCCAAAGAGCGAGGTTTCGATGTATAGGATACAACATTGAAAAGACAAAGTTGAACCTTACAATAGTAAATCAACTTGACATGGTATGCTAATAATTTCTGTAAATCAGCGTTGTGCTACTTGGCTGTGTTCCTTCTTTTACAATCTTTACTTCTTGAAACATGATATTTAGGTTTTTTTCTAATATATTATTTTCTCGGAGGCATGAATTTTTCTAAACGTGCATCATTCCCACACCTGACACTTGTCAAATATGACATTGTTGGAATTCTCAAAGATTCTTTTTGGATACACTATGTGACATGTTTGAGGATCAAGATAAAAATATTAATTTGAATTTGCTTCAAATACATGGATACATTGGGAATACAATAAAAATTCAGCAATATATTTTTTAGTTGCAAATTACTAAAATAATCAGAGATTATTGATAATTGCCATTTGATTGTGTTATTTTAAATATTGATTATTTATATTCATATATATATTATTTATTTAATGTTGTATCCAAGCTGAGTCATATCCTAAATTCTAGTAAATTATCCAATTATCAAATCTGAATTTTGTTGTATATGAAACCTTCAATTGTATCAGTGCTTAGATTATTTTATGTTGTCTACTTTTGTGCTGATGTTACATGCAACCCGAATGGATGGAATCTACCTACCATTTATGGGTTTGAAAAATGGTTATATTTTTCATTTAAATGGCCATTTTTCCATTTAAAGGAGAAACAACACTTTTTCTGTTGTGTATCAATGGATCATTTACCATGTGAAGTTTGTAATATCCTATTAGAAGGTAATATGAATAATATAAAGAACAAACCTTGAGTGCAGAAAAAACTACTGATGCATTGGTCTTAGGAAGCCATCTTTGATCTCAAATAATGTGCTTGTTAGAAATTTGGAATAGCTCATCCGAGTGTGACTTGGAGGTTGGTTGGCCCAATGAATCAAAGATGTTTTATTCCCTGTTGTTAGAGTAGTGTGTATTAGGTTATGAGAAGCTCTTGATGAGACATGGTGACCTAGACGGTTTGTCCCATCTCCCCCTACTCCTTCGCATCTCTGTCATGACTTAAATGCGACCCTCTTGGTGAACTCTTGGCAATAGACGAACGTTCTCATCTCTCTCTATTGTCTTTATCACTTTCGTTTGCTGTTGTTGCACTCATTAGGGTTGTAGCTAAGGTTGTAGTGTAGACTAAAGGGGAGGAAAGAAGACAAAGGAGACTAAAATAAAATAATAAAAAAGGGAGAAGTTGCTGTCGAGAGTAAAAAAAGGGAGAGAGAGAGAGAGAAGGGGAGAAGAGTGAAAAAAAAGGTAAAAAAATGGTGGAAGGAAAAAAAACAAAAAAAAAGAACTATGAAAAGGAGAAAAAAGGCAGAAAAATGTTTAACATTCTAATATCTGTTATCCACTACTTTTATGGTTTATAGATACCTCATATTAAAAATCTATACTTTCTCTTGAGGTTTATGGATACCTCATTATTAAAAATCTACTCTCTTTTGAAATTTATAGAATATTTTATCCTAAAAATCTATACTACTTTTGAGGTTTGTGGAACATCTTATATTAACAATCCACATCAAATCTCTTTAAGTAGATGATTGTTAAAAATTGTATTTGTAGGAGCATATGTGTAAGCCTTTTAGTATATTTGCTTACATAGGATTGCTACTATTACTAGATTTTTGTCTGTTATTTATCTCCTTTGTTTATCATTGTTTATTTATGAGTCTATTGTAAGTTAGATACTCTAACTTGAAGGAGAGTGTTAGAGTTAAGTGTGTATTAGGTTGTGTTGTGAGTGAGTTTAGTCTTATATTGGTTAAGTATTCGTTATCTTTATGTAACCTACCTTTATATAAAGAGATCTTATGTTCATGAATGAAACATATCCAACCTTCCCCCAATCTTCTCTCTTCTTTTTTCTCCACTCCTGTAATGAGGGGTGGAAGCCTTGTTAAATGGTGTTGTCACGAAAGGAGTAATGAAAGAGGGTGGGGGAGAGAAGAAGGGAGAATGTTAGGAAGAAGTAGAGGAATGTGAATTTATTAGGATGAGTAAGGGCTAAGTTTTGTTCTCTGTTTAAATCACTCTTACTAGAAATCTCTCTCATCCTTCCTTACTGGACTCAATAGTCCAGAATTTTTTTAAAAAAGAAAAGGGTCCAGAATTTATCACAAAAAATGCGCTACTTAAAAGAAATCGAAACTCCCTATCTTACATCCCCTTATTCCCACTTGGTTTTGTGGATTCGTCTCCATGGTGGCTTGGGCTATCCATCTCAACTGCAATGGTTTGTTTGGTGTTGTGGTCCTACACTAGCTTGTAGCTGTCTCTGGAAAGGTTTCATTGCTACTTCCAAGGCCTGTGATGGTGATGGCTATGGTCTTATCATTACCTTCCTCTTGGAGATCGTCCTTGTCCTAGTTGTGGTGAAGGTCTGGTAGAGGATTTCTATAATATCTTCAGATCCATTCCCTGACCATTGCACTAAGAGTTCTAAGGCTACCTTGTGATCAACGAACCATTGTTAGGCGTAATTCAAAGGGGTTGGTGGGAGGAAAGCTGCAAGGCTCTTAAAAATCATCGGCATGTTTTTGGCGGAAGGTTTGTAGCAACTTAGTAGCATCTCTTGGGTGAATGATGGAAGTCCAATTCCTTAAGTAGTTTCTCTCCCATCAGCACCATGTCATGGAGTCATGGGCCCTCGGTGGTTCTTCAAATAGTTGTCTATGATGAGGTTGAGCTTGGTGTCCTTGACATACAAGTGAACCCTATGCAGTGCTGGATTGAGCTTGAAGGTTAATTCCTTGAGGTCCTGAGTGATTAGATAGTTTATGCAGCCAAGAAGTCCCTGTGATTGTCTACCTTGCCCAAGGGAAGAACATAATAGTCCTCCATTAAAAAGTGTTTAGAGACCTGCATGGTCTCAATAGGTTTGTGAATGCTGGAGAGAGCGTGGAGGGGCATGAGAATTCTGCCTCCCAACAATTTTTCCTTGGTGTTACCTGGAGTGCCCCTCCACTTTGCAGAAGTTGCATATGGTACCTTTATGCATTTTAAGATCTTTTGCATCTACCCTAATATAAAAGGATCAAGTATTCTTACGATGATGGCTTGGATTGGGCGTCTTGCAGTTCAGATGATGAAGCCAAGTGTAGTCTTCACATTGATGAGTTATTGGCTGTTTTTTTATGGTGGAAGACTCAGAGGTTATTTTTTTCATGGTGGAAGACTCAAAGATCATGGTAGAGATGCTGCCTTTTTTTTTGAACAGCAACAAGCAAAACATATTAAAAACAAGTAACAGGGGTTTTACTCAAGTTGTGGCATTCTGGTTTAAAACAGAAAACAGAACAAGCAAGGAGAAGATTTCCAGGTAGGAAATCCAACCAAAGACAAACAGAAATCGAGTTTAGGCATGTTGACTGGAAAAGTATTTCAATGCATTCATGTTGATGAATAATCACTTCTTCCTTTTTTCAGTGTCACATCAATCAGTGAGAAATGTGCATAACACAGTAACATCTAAGGGACCATTGAATCACTCAATACACTTGGATAATGATAAACAAGATAGAGCAAAGGGAATCACCTTGTCATCTGGCCAACCTATATTCTGGTTTCAGTACTAATTACAAACAATTAACACATCACAATCAGGAATATCTTAGCCTTTCACCTAGAATATTGACGTACTATTGTGACTTTGTGTTTAGGTTTTCAATATTTGGAACATATTGTTTGAACAGACAATGCTGCAAACATGTCAGGCATCATCCAGAAATTGCATTTTGACATGAATTTATTTTGTCCAGATCAATCGAACATCTGAACTTTCTCGTGTATTTGGAATTGATTTCTTTTCTGTTCTGTCCCGTGGTTCACAATTTCGTGTTGAGTCTATGTTGCTGAGGTTAGCACATACCCAGAATTATCTTGCAATCTCTCCTGGAAATCAACAGGTATCATCTTAAGCCTTGTTTGGAATCTAACTCAATATTCATTTTTCAGATCTTGCACATTATCTATCTTAAGCCTCATTTATAATTTTTTTCCTACTTAGAGATACTGCTTTCAACAGGTTGCCTCACAGCCTGCAATGGAGTGCTTACCTCTTGTTATGGAGCCACTTTCTGCTTTTTATGCTGATCCAGTTGTCGTTTTGGACTTCCAGTCCCTGTATCCATCAATGATAATTGCATATAATCTATGCTTTTCAACATGTTTGGGGAAAGTTGTCCCTTGTAAAGAAAATGTATTTGGTGTTACCAACTATTCTCCAGATAGGCGCCTTTTCTATGACATAAGCCAACAAATTTTATTATGTCCGAATGGTGTTATGTATGTTCCTTCAAAGGTAATACCTTGCTGCTTATTAGTTGTTTAATTGGAGATTCCACAACGTGTTTTAAATGCAGAAAAATTAGTTTGTCCAAAGCGCTCAGAGAGGCTAATTCCATTTTGTTCCCATATAAAAGGCAATGAGAGGGCCAACCTATAAACACAACTATAAATTACTTTTATCAAAAGATTATCTATTAGGTAGCTGTTAGCACTTGCGTATTTTTTATTGGGCAACACCATACCTCAATCTCATTGCAAAGTTGTCTGTCCCTTTTTGCAGGGTGGGAGGAGAAAATATAGAAACTGTTAGGAAATGTTGTGTAAAACAGACAGGTTCAATATCTTAGATTTAACATGGATATACAAAATAATTCAGAATGATTTATAACCATCTTTATGATGGAGAGCTTTCCCAAAGCTAGGGAACAATTGATGTGGAAAGAATTATTTGGAGTACAATTTGTGAAGAAGTAATCCATACTTTGATAACAGACTATGTGGTGTTTTCACAATGTATTCAATAATATGAGCCAGCACAAAATGTTGAGAAGCTTTTTTTCTAATGAAGGAATTGAGATGGCCTTGGTTTAAATTTGCCTAGTGATATTTTTTTTGGTTTGTTCATAATAGTGACCATCGGTGACTTTTGTATAATTTTTTTCTGAAAGGTGGTGATGGTATTAAAATCGACAAATTCAATTCAAAACAAAAGGATGCAAAGACATTGGCTCCAAGTAAGGGAACAAACACCAGAGAAAATAGAAAAGATGTTCCACAAATGGAACAAGGAACAAAAAGGAAATACATTACTGTGTCTACAGGAGGTGAAAATAAGAGGAGAGAAAGAAGGGTAAAATCTGGTTTACATTCACTAGAATAATGATACAGGATAAATAGCTACGTACATACCCATATATATATATATGTAGGGTATACAAGATAAATAGCTCCTATCAACAACTCTGTGGAAACCAACACCGCCCATACCTTAAGTGGGTTTACTTGTCTTCAAAAAGTTTTGTTTATGGTAGGATCATCCAAGTGCAGTGGTGGTCTTTGTTCATTCACCCTTTAGATGTCCATGTCCTCTAAAAAGCATCCACCCAATATTGTCATCCTGGGTTCTAAATACACTAAGCTTGACGTCCAACAAGAAATAGCAGGGAAACCAAAAAACTAAGTGCTGCCCATCTTTAGATTGTGCAAGGAAAAAGTGACACCTACTTGCTAAAATTTAGCCTCATCACTTGAAGGCCTGTAGACCCCATCCTAGTCAAATTCATTGGCAGATCATAGCATCCAGAAACTCTCACTTGCATGGAAGTTGCAATTGTCATTAATTAAAGGAAAATAAGTCCAAATGAGATTCACCCACCTACTAATGCAGCTAAAACCTAATCAGCAACCTTAAAAAAAAAAAAAACCTAATCAGCATCCTATCCCCTAAGCCCAAATGAGGCCCATGCATGACAACTTTGGCCTCTAAAACTCCTCTCCAAGCGTTATGGACATGATCCATTCCACAACCTTGAAGATTATTTTGAGTGTCATATCCTAAATTATTATTATGTTGTGAGCACACTGCTTTTGGATGCCCTTGCAGAAGGCATGGCAACATCACAGAAGATCTCGAAAGGTCATGCAAAATGGTGGTTTTCTAACCTATCTGTTCAGAATATTATCTGTACCCTATAACCCATCACACCTTGTGCTCCATACCTAGCTTCAGAAGGTGATTAGGGGAAAGTGCCATAAGTGCATGTTGGAGGGGTATCAGGGTGAGAAGATGGAGGGGGTTGCTAGCATATGGAAGGGGATTTTGGAAGCTGAAGTAGTTAGGCTCTATGATTATGATTGGGAATGTGATGGGCGTTTCTTTATAGGGTGATGTTTGGGTTGGGGATGCTTCATTGCAATAGTTGTTCCCAGTGCTGTATTCCATAGCATCTACCACCTAGATGAGTGTTACTGAGTGTTTTGACCATTCTGTGGTAGGGATAGTATGAAATGTTTGCTTTAGAAGGAACTTGGGTGAGTTGGAGTTGTTTGCCTATGTTAGCTTCCTCATGTTTCTCCACACTGCGGTTCTCTCTTGCTTGTGGATCATCCCACAGGTACGGAGTTGAGTGGTGATGGCACATTCTCATTGAGGTCAGTTTACAGGATTTTGACTTATGGTAGCACGCGGATGAAAGTTTGGAAATTCATTTGGACCTTCTGGATACCCTCTAATATGCGGTTCTTTGCTTGGCAGATGTGGCATGGAGGGGTGCTTATGGAGGTTGTCTTGCAGTGACGTGGCTTTCAATTGACAAGCATTTGTAGATTTTTCATAGAGCATGAGTTGTGTGATCACTTGTTCTTCTCTTGTCCAACGTTTCGAGATGTTAGGAAGGATTGATGGGTCCCAACGTGAACATGATTTGCAATAAGGAAGCCATTTGGGACTGATGGAAGAGAAGAGGTCGGCTTGACAAATCCAGGAAAGATGTATGGCATAATACCACATTATTTGGTGGTGCATGTGGTTGGAGAGAAATAAGATTGTGTTTTGTGGCATTGCTTAGAATATGACCCATTTCAAATCCAATATTGTAGTTTGTGATTGAATAGAGAAGATAATGGTGTGGCATCGAGGTTTGTCTGTGCGGAAGACATTGTGTGGCTTGAGATTTTTGGTTATAAATGAGGGTCGTAAATTATGTTTGAGGTCGTAGATTTTTATTGTCTCATATCAATTTCTCTCGTCTAAAAATATACTATTCACTTAGATGACCTTCTGGTCAACCACACTTGGAAGTTTGCATGTAACATTATAAACGACTGTCCCAAGTATTAAGAAGCATCATAAAACACAAGTGTCATTTTCGTGGAATGAATTACAATTCTTTTTGATGAAGGGAGATGAGTCACAAAAAACTTGTGGAAATGTTACTATAAATGTATTCTTCATGGCATGTTAAGATAATAACTTTTATAATGTGCATGCATATGATTCACTAGTCCTAACATCTTACCCAAATGCTTTATTTTTCATAATTTATTGTTATGATTTTACTTGTTACTTTTTGAATCAAAATTTCTAATTTAGTGTTATGGAGGTCCTTTAAATGTGTATTATTGTGGTTTAGTGGATGAAGAGTCTGTTGGTGCAGTCATGTTGGATGCAGAGATTTTGGTGTGACCAATGACACTCATGACTTGACGTGGCTTGACAGGGGTGGTTCCCCCTGACATTTTTTTTGTCAATTTCATTTACTCTTCTTGTTGTGGTTTCTCTCTAAAACCCATTTTGTCCAGTTTTTTTGTTTTGTTTTCAGCTTGCCTATGGTTTGTCCAGGTCTTTATTTTCTCATTTTTATATTATATTTTCCATTTCTGCCCCAAAAATTGTATTACTGTTTTGAATAATGTAGGTTCGCCAAGGTATGCTGCCTCGCTTGCTTGAAGAAATTTTGTGTACTAGAATTATGGTAAAGCAAAAGATGAAGAAATTAGAACCTTCAAAACGAGTTCTTCAAAGGGTAAATGTTTTCTGTCGCTTCCTTTTCTATGCACCATCATTCCTTTTATTTGCACAAGGTTGGGATCCCACTAAAATTCAATGTATACATACGATACATTCATGTGGAACAAGTGTTTCACTCAGATGAATTCACGAAGCAACTGTTACGAGAATAAGTGGGAACTGGTCAATAAAACGTCTTCCATCACCATTTCCCTTGGCTTTCAAATTGCCTTTTGTTTGTTTACTCATTTTTTTCTCTTCCTGTACCTGCTTGCATGAAATTGGTTGCTAGTCTACTAACACTTTTATGGCATCTTATTTATTTGTTATCTAACTTTTTGTCCTCTGTTAATTATATCTTCATTTTAATGCATTTCTTTTATAGATATACAATGCTCGGCAACTTGCTCTGAAGCTGATTGCAAATGTTACCTACGGATACACAGCAGCAGGCTTTAGTGGTCGCATGCCTTGTGCTGAACTAGCAGACAGCATTGTCCAATGTGGTCGTAGGACTCTTGAAACTGCAATATCTTATGTGAATTCTCACCATAGCTGGAAGGCTAATGTTGTATATGGAGATACAGATAGGTAACTTTTAGATGACATTTTTCTTTCTTGTAATGATCCTAATTTTTAAGTTCTGATATCTTTTTTATTTCTTTCTTGCATGAAGCATGTTTGTTCATCTTAAAGGGCGATCAATGGAGGAGGCATTTAAAATTGGAAATGAGATTGCATCTGCAATAACTGCCATGAATCCAAATCCAGTTACATTGAAATTGGAGAAAATTTATCACCCTTGCTTTCTCCTTACAAAAAAACGATATGTTGGCTATAGTTACGAAAGTCCAGAGCAGGACATTCCCACATTTGATGCTAAGGGTATAGAGACGGTTCGCAGAGACACATGCCCAGCAGTTGCAAAGATACTAGAGCGGACTTTAAGGATATTCTTTGAGAACCAAGATACTTCTAATGTATGACTACCAATTTAATTAGTGCAGAAAGTTATTCATTCTTTATTTTTTTAGATCTGGTTTGACTTGTTAGCGTAATTTGTTGATGGCTGCTGGAATTTCACTTTGCAGGTAAAACTATATCTGCAACGACAATGGTCACGGATTTTGCGTGGAAAATTTTCTGTCCAGGATTTTATTTTTGCTAGGGAAGTGCGCCTAGGCTCATATAGTGCAAATGCTTCTTCACTCCCCCCAGCAGCAATTGTTGCCACAAAAAAATTGAGAGATGATCCAAGGTCAGAACCACTTTATGCTGAAAGAGTTCCTTATGTTGTAATTCATGGAGAACCTGGAGCTCGCCTTGTGGATATGGTCATAGATCCATTTGAACTGTTGGATGTTAATTCCCCACATAGGCTGAATGAACTTTATTACATACACAAACAAATAATACCTGCTCTACAGCGAATTTTTTGGCTTATTGGTATTGATCTCAAACAGTGGTACTCTGAAATCCATCGTCCAGCAAGATCCTCATTAGCCAAATGCTACCCACGTGTTTCTAATTCTGATTCTACAAATAACAGTGACAGCAACAAGCAGATGGTATCTAGAAAATTTGTGAAGAGAAGTAGGATAGATAGTTACTATCTGTCGAAGCATTGCATCATTTGCGGTGGTTTGGTCCAATCATCAGCTTACGTCTGCACTGAGTGCTCACAGAAGGGATCAGTTGTTGCTGCAACCATTGTTGGGAAGACTTCTAAACTAGAGAAGGAGATCCACCATTTGTCATCTGTATGTTTCACAAACACAAATTTAGCCATCTATGATAATGCATTATCTATTTTCTGGCAGCCATTTTTCACGATATTTTGACTTTCACTGGATTCTGTTTGACAAATATGTTGCAAGATAATCCAATAAATTGGTAGATATATTTTTCTTGTAGGTGGTTGTTTCTTGATTTTTACCGTTCACAAGTTATTAGTTGGATATTTGATGGTTGAAAATATTCTAAAGGAAGAATCACTTAATTGAATAACTAATTCCATTTATGAAACCAATAATTTTTTGAAATTGGTGATTTGGTTTATTTACTGAACCGAGTAATCATAGGTTTTCTTTAGGAATTTGTAGCATGTGATACGGACTATTTGGGTACGAGCCCAAATAGTCTCACATTAGTGATGTAAAACATCATCGTAGTTTTGATGTGAGGTGTACTTTCTTCTATCAAGTCGGTCTTTTAGAATGTGTTTTGCCATTATGATAGAATGAGACATATGATCTGTAACAAGTGATATCAGTATGATCTGAATTGGGTCTTAGGTTATGCCAATGGTCTATCTATCAAAAGGGATGACCTAGGGGTTAAGGGACACTTAAATGTTTAGAGTGGGCCACCAATGGGGACACTTGTATAGGAGGCGTGGCAGACATTGATACAAACTATTTAGATATGAGATCAAATAGTTTCACATTAGTGGTGCAAACATCATTATAGTCTTGAGATAGAGTGAATTCTCTCTCTTATCAGGTCGGTCTGTTGAAATGAGTTCTCCTAGGTATGAAACATTGATTCATAACAATGTGTAAGCTTCTATCTTTAATGCATCTTCATAACAAGACCTAAACAGTGTAAATATTGTCTGTTTTCCTTGTTACGGTTCCTTATTGCTGATGTGGGTGTTTTACTACCGTGAATACGTCATTAGAACAAGATCAACATTGTAGACATTTTTTCCCCAAAAATGGCTGGTCAGGTGGTTTGCTGATATTTTGTGAGATTGTAATCAAGCCTTCCAAGTGAAACCATCAGCTGTGCCTTTTCATATGGTTTGTTGGTTTTTAGTCCGACTTTCTTTGAACACGTTCTTTTGGTTTCACAGATATGCAGGCATTGTGGTGGTGCTGATTGGATCATAGAGAGCGGAGTAAAATGCAACTCGCTTGCATGCTCTGTTTTTTATGAGAGGAGAAAAGTTCAGAAGGAATTACAAGCACTCTCTGCCATCGCGACAGAGGCTGGGTTCTATCCTAGGTGTATGGTTGAATTGTTCTAATAGGTGTGTCTGCCTACTGGAATGCTGCAAGCCCTTATTCTATGTTTCTGACATGTATGTGATGTGCAAGTAGTGTTTAATTATTAGTGGCCAAGCTGTTATTCGTCTCATTATAACAAGCATACAAGCTGTAGTATAAATAAGTTATCAAGATCATAATTATAATCATCACGTTGGTGTGAGATTTATTTGACGGTGATCGTCTCTCTACAAACGACGCAATGGCAATCTCACGGCTTATTCCCAACGTCTGTATCTGATTTACTATTTTTTCACACTCAATCGAAACAGTGAGGTAAGAAGCATTATTACTTTTGATGTTTTTTTTTATCTAATTGAAACTGATGCTATATTCTTGTTTCTAAATGGGCCTTCTCACTTCCAGCTTCATGTTAGGGAACATCTGACTAAATTCTTTGTATTTGTACATACAGAGAAAAGGATATGTTTCTCCATTTTATTATCCCAAGGGGTTGATTTTCCCAGTGGTTCTATTGGGAAATGTTTTTAGTAAAACATCCTCATTTATATACATGAATACATGGAGGATAGGAAAATTTGTGTAGATTTTATTATTAGTAAAAAGCTTAGGAATGTGTTATGTTAGATTTTCCGCTTAGCAAAGATTTTTTCGGTCTTAATTATTAGTAAGAGCTTGTATTGTTATGTGTCGCTTATAACCTAAAGTGACACAATAAAAGCTTTTTCAAATCTTTTGGTCACTGATTTATGGATTGGAATCCGTTTGGTTACAATTCTTGTAATTAAAAATCATTTTCATGGTTACAATGACATGTGAGAGTTTTTTAATGTAGTTTTTTTATATTTTTTTATTATGATTATCAATCACATTAACATTAAAAGTTTGACAATCACATTTGTACATTTGAAAAATAGTTTTCAGAAAAAATTGATAAATTTAGAAAATAATTTTTAAGATAAATGTAAAAAAAAAGTTTCTTGGAATTTTTTTTTTTAATGTTTGTGTGCGTTACAGACATTTTCTTGATGTTTGAGAGTTAGGTAACACTTAAAAATAATAAGTACAACAATAATAACTTCAATTAGATGCATAACTCTATTAATTGAGAGATCTAACTAACAAACTATTAGATTAAAAATCAATAGATTTTTTCAATTTTACCTTTTTATATATAATTAAAGTTAATCGAGGACAACATATAAATAATATCTTAATAATTAAAAAATCTCTTATTAAAATTTATATTTTTAACTCAAACTTTTATTGATGTAATAAAATTATTGTAGGAGTAATTGTAATATAAATCCCTAATTTTAACTTTAACTTAAATGACGATAAAAAGTTGGAATTAATAGTAAAATAAGGTTAAAATTATATAATAAATTATAAAATAAGAATTTATATATATAAATTTATATAATAATAAACTTATAAAAAATTAAAACTGAAGCTATAATCGCCTTCATTTTATACATCACTCGCGTCTTTCCTCCCTGTACCGAGCAAACCCTCGTCACTCCCCATCAGTCGTTTCGATGTCCTTCAACGCTCTCTTTCCTACTACGTCAGCTCCCCTTGGCTCTGTCCCGTACGTTTGCATCTGCCGCTACAGTCCAGTTCCAGTACGAGAGCGAGGAGAAGCTCTGGGAATGGGTGGGGGAGGAGGCGGCCCCAGGCGATGGCGGAAACTTGTGGGGGCGTGGACGACGCAAAGGAGGGACACAGTCGGCTGTTCGACGGATGTGCGACGGTTTTAAGGGTTGTGCGGCTTGGGAAAAAATTTTCGCAGGGGGGTACCTGTAAATGGGGAAATTTGTTTCAGAGGTAAGCTATGTACCTGTAAATGGGGAAATTTTTTTATATTTTCTATGCGTACAAATAATTGAAAAAATATTTTTCTGTTTTCTAAATGTATAAATCTCCTTTAAAAAATATAATTTTACTATTTTACACATTTTATTTAAGGAGAGGTTTGTATATGTGTGAAATCTTGAAAAGAGAAAATTTTGAATTTTTTTTTTGATGTTTTTGTATTTTGAAAAAATTGAAAAATTTTATATTACTATAAATATAAATTTTTTCTGTAATTTCTTATGTGTTGAGTTGGAAATTTTTTTGTAATCAGTAAAAATTTTACCATATGTACTTTCTTGATATTGTTTTTCTTGTTCAACTTTTTCTGATGAATGTTAAATTTGTGTGGTTATAACAAAAATATGAAATTATATTTAAAATATTAAAATATAATTTTTTTTAAGTTATTTAAATTAATTTTTTAAAATTTTTACGTGTATAGACAATTTTAATTTTTTTTAAGTTTTCTAAATTTTTATTTCTTATATTTTTTATATGTACAAATGCATTTTAAATATTATAATAAATATAAATATTATAAATATAAATCTTTATTATCTTATTAATTTAAAAATTAATTTAGTTTTTTCTTGTTTGACAGGAACAATTTTAAGAGCTATTTTTTTTCTACTCGTAATCATTATAGTACACTTCAAACATTGGATTTTCATGATCGAAGATTATTTAATTTAAATTCGTTTATTATTATTTTTAATTATTATATTAAAATAGTTATATTATAACCGTAGAATTTTAAATTTAAGATAATAAAATTCATCTATCATGTTGAAAAAAAAAACTATTTCAATGGTGCAGTGGTAGCGAACGTCTCTTCATTCCTCTTCAAACAAGGCTCCATCTCTGCCACCCTCCGATGGATCCCAACCCTGAGAGCTTCCCCCTTCTCTCGTACGTACTCGCCCGAGTCCCAAATCCCAACCCCTCGCTCGACATCCGGCATCGCCGGACCCCAGCCCCATGCCCCGCCCACCTCCTCCATCTGATGCCCCACCTCAATCACCCGGACCTCCTCGCCTCCATGTACGCCGCCGTAGCCGACGTTGTCCGGACCCGCTCCGTCCTCCGCATCCTGGGCGACTGGCCCGATCACGACTCCGTCGGCTTCGCCCGTGATCGGATCGCCGAGCTCGACGCCAAGCTGTCAAGGAGGCTGCAGCATCTGGAGGGGAGCCCGTGCCCGGAAGGGGTGGAGGTTGGGGAGTGGACGAAAGATGTGGCCGAGAAGCAGGCGGGGTTGAGGAGGAGGGTGGAGAGGAAGAAGCAGGGACTGGAGGCCGTGGTGCTGTTGGATGAGATGCACGGGGCGTATTTGGCGCTGTTGAAGGAGGCGGAGGAGAGGTTGATGGGGATTTACGGAAAGGGGACGAGGAGGATCAGGGAGGAGGAGGAGGAGGTGGAGGAGGAGGAGGACATGACCAACGAGGACGTTGTGGAGGTAATTAAAAGGCATCCCACGGCTGGAGGTACGGAGACGGTGAATCTGTCGGGTAAGAAGCTTAGGGTCCTGCCGGAGGAGTTCGGAAGGCTCCGGAATCTGCTGTTTCTCGATCTTTCTGACAATCGACTAGAGGTACTTGTGGTGTTCCACTTTTTGATTTTATTCCGTCGCTAAATTTGTTTACCAACTTCTGATACAGTTTAAATTTGTTTTCTAACCTTAATTAAACTTTCATAGTATTAGGGCTGGTCTGGATGCATCCTCAATCCACAAACCATTTTATCGAACTGTCTGTCACAGAGTCCTAACCAAACTCATTTTGTAAAATCCGGGAGGCACTTGTGGATGATCCAAGACCATGTTTTAGTCTGATCATTCGATCGATGTTGCAGGTTTTCGGAAAAAAGGCTGGATCACCTTTTCTCTAAAAAGATTGCGTACAATTGGATTAGAGTCCCATTCACTAGATTTGTCCCTTTTCAACAACTCTTCTCAAAAATCTCCATTTTTCTGGAGAATTTTGGTATGTATGGTCGATTTAATGAGCTCGTGCTGGCAGTGTCTGAGTGGGAGATTTCAGTCCTATGCATGAAGACAAATCTTAAATACTGAATTTTATGGTAAAAGTGTATAAATTGGCGTCCAAAGTTGCTAAACTAGAATCTAAAATGAAAGGTTTGAAATATAAACATGTCCCCAAATCATCTTGGATATTGAAATTGGACATTTTGAGGATCAAACAGTAGAACATTTTTTAAGCAGGAGCTGTAAATGGCTTTTCTTATTTTGAGGGTGAGCCTTGGTGTGATGGTGAGCTTGCTCTGTTATGATTTGATGGTCATGCATTCTGATTCTAGAAAATGATTCCTCTATTATGTAGGTAATGTTACATACAATTAGACACTTCCTAGGCCACACAACGTTAGGAATGCATTGCATTAGTCTCTTCTCCTTTTCATAAAAACTCAACGGTGATGGAGAACATTTAAATGGCCACTTTTCCTTTTTTGGGTATTTCTTTTCATGGGTTTATCTGCGTTCATGATGAACTGAATTGGCCGACTCATGCTGTATTACTGATTTGTTTTCCTATTATTGGAACATAAGAAACGGGATGGAAGTTACATATCATTCATAAGTAAATGAGGTCTCTTTTTTCAGAGACTACATAAAGAGGACAAAACACACTTAAACAATATGAGACTAAATCTACTTACAACACATAATCCTACTTGGGATTCATATAAGACTCTAACACCTATTTTATTTGGTTTTTTAATCTACTAATTCTTCTTGTGTTGTTTCTTCACCACGAAGTTTCTAATGATGTCTGTTTGGATTGTCATGAAAATGATGAATTTTTACAGAACATTCCAATTTCGGTTTTCTAAAGTAGGACAAGAAATTTATATTGTGTAAAGGGACTGAAACTTTATTTTCATGTTATTGTTGAAATATTCATAGAATTATTTATTTCCATATCTCACCAATTGAATAAACAGAACATCAGAGATTAAAAAGTCAAATGCACCTTTTATTAGATATATTTACGGAAACAAGTACTTCAATGTGTCATCGTGTTACATCTCCATTTGTTTTTGGTTCCGGCAAATTGAAATGAGGGGTAAATGTGTACAGATGATTCCTGATTCGGTAGCGGGATTAGAAAATCTGGTGGACCTTCACCTTTCTTCAAACTTGCTGGTATTCCTCCCTGATTCTATCGGGCTCCTTCTCAATCTAAAGACCCTTGATGTGTCTGGAAATAAACTTAAGAAGCTTCCAGATGGTATTTCACATTGCAGGTAACCTTTATATCATCTCTATCTTGTTTGCATTTGTCATCCATTTAATTCGTGAGTTGATCACAGGTCTCTGGTCGAACTGAATGTAAGTTACAATGAGCTACTTTATTTGCCAACAAATATAGGGTTTGGGTTGGTGAATCTGCAAAAGTTCATGGTTCACCTCAACAAGCTTCGATCTCTTCCAAGTTCTATTTGTGAGATGAGGTCTTTGCGCCATCTTGACATCCATTTCAATGAGCTTCATGGTCTACCATATGCAATCGGCAAATTAATAAATCTTGAGATTCTTGATCTTAGCAGCAACTTTTCTGATTTGAGGGAACTTCCAGGAACTTTTGGTGATCTTGTCAATCTCAGGGAGCTTGATCTCAGCAACAACCAGATTCATGCACTTCCTGATACATTTGGTCGTCTAGACAATTTAATTAAGCTGAACTTAGACCAGAACCCTATTGCAGTTCCCCCAGCAGAAGTCATTGCTATGGGGGTCCAGGCTGTGAAAGAATTCATGGCCGACAGATTGGAAGACATTTTAGAGCAAGAAGAGCAAACACGCGCAGCGAAAGTAGAGGCCGTGTCTCACACTAGTTGGCTGAGTCGTAGCTCTTCATGGCTGAGCGATTGGGTCTCAGAATACGTGGGAGCTGGTCAGAAGTCCAGTAGGGATTCGATTCTTTATCATCCATTGTGAAGATTTCACACTAACGAAAATTCTTAGCTTTTATCAAAAATACCACCAATGCGAAACAAAATGTGCCATTACATTTAAACGTGTACAGTTTTCAAGAGCTATACCGTTGGAAACTTGTTCATATGTTGGGCAGCTCCCTTTTCTTTTAAACTTTATGGGATTTTCAGTGTATTTGTTCTGACTCCATTTGCTATGAAGTCAGTTGGAATTGTAAAAAATCGTGTTAAAGTTGAAAGACAGTGAAATAAATGGTGTTAGAATTGTATAGTAAAATATGTGATAATAAATTATACGATAACGATGGTACGTGAAGATCTGTGTAAAATTACTATTATTGTTATTAAATATTGTTAAAATAAAAATAAAATAATATTATGTTGAAGTATTTTTTTATATTGATGAGATTAATGAATTTTTAAATATGTTTTATAAAAATTAAATTTTTAATAACTTTCGTTATTTCAAAATTTAAAAAAATTTAATATTAAATTTTCTTATTAATTATTACAAACACCCAACCAATCTTCAAAATTTGAAATTCCTACTAATTCTGAAAATACAAATACTACTTTACACAAATGGGTAAGGGTTGGATAAAAAATTAAATTCATAAATGGAGTTGAAATTAATAACATTAGGAGTTATTCTATAAATTAAAAAGCTAGAATCAAAAAGGAACCTTAAATCATGTATTGTATAAATAAAGGCTCCATTTGATTACTAAAAATTACTTTTATAGTCATAATAACATGAGAATTTTTTAATATAACTTTTTAATTACATCAACATTAAAAAATATAATTTTACTATTCTACATATTTTATTTAAATTTTAAAATAAATATAAAATTATAAATACAAATCCTTGTTATCTTATCAAATGATCCAACTTTTTGAGAGGGTTTGTGTCTTTAGAAAACGGTTAAAAGAAAATTCTAAATTTTTATTATTATTAAAATGTTAAAAATTTAAAATATTTTTAATTTTTTTAAAATCAAATATAAATTTTTCTATGTTTTTCGTAAGGTATGATTTTATAAAATTTTTTATTTTTAAAATTTTAAAATTTTAACCATTAAAAGTTTTTTAAAATTTTCTTTTAATTAATTTTTAAAAGATGTAAATCTATTTAATATTTAAAAAATTCATACCAGACGCAAGTAAGTTTGTTGGGATGTGTTGGGTTGACACGTGGAGGGCGTGGCGCCGTTTCATGCTGCTCGGCTCTTCTTCTCCTTCCCCAGAATCCCCCTTCCTCTTCCTCTTTTATGCCTTCCTCCTCACACGGTCATGCCACTTCTCGCCTCCCCCTCCATCGCCGTTTCGCTCCTCCGCCTTCCTCCGGTTCGAATACTTCGCCTCTTCGCATCCCCCTCTTCTCCCACGCGCACACCGGGACGGATCTTGCTCATGGCCGCCAGCTCCACTTCTGCCACTACTTCCAAGGGTTCTTTCAACCACTCCAACCGCCTTGCCTCGGAGCACAGCCCTTATCTCCTCCAGCACGCTCAGAATCCTGTACTCAGTCATTGCCTCCCTCTCTCTTTCTATAGTACGTGATCGCTTGATTTTTTTCCTAGACAGTTGTGTGTGTCTTTCAGGAAGAATAGGTTGTCGGTGTGTTATTTATTCGGGCTTAATCAACTCGATCCAAGTTATTTAGGGCGCGTTTGGGCGGCCTTTTTCAGCTCCGCGAGTTTTATAGTTGGAATTGGTTTTGCAAACGGAGTTGGAAATGCATAGTAATTTAGATATAAAAGTTTATACGACGTAGAAATTTATATAGTGATAATGACGTTACGAGTGATTTTGAGAGTTAGAAGAAGTTGGAATCAAATGAAACCTTAGATTATGTAGAAGGTCTAAATTTTTTAACGAAATCTTGTATTGAGACGTGGGATAGAGTGCAAATTCAATTTCAAATATATAATCGAAGAGTAAAAGATTGTTTGTGGGTAGGCTGTAGGTGGTCATGATTAGGCGTTGGAGAGCATCACTAGGGATTGTAGGATTAACCAGAATGAGAAAGTGATTGCTCCACACATTTTATCGATGAAAGTGAGTGCATCCACTACCCAGATGAGCGGCTGATTTGAACTGCATCCTACATGCTTGGTACATGTACATCAACTTGATCCAAGCTTGCAATTTATAGGCCTGAGTATAGCTTAGCTGCTCTTGTACTCTATTATGCAGGAAGGAATACTGGATTTAAATTGAAGTAGAAATATTTCCATTGTAAAAATGCTAAATTAAATTGTTCTAGCTCCTTGCATCACTCAAAAAACTAAACAATGATGATCCTAAAGAGAATGCCATATTTCCATGGAAAACTGAGTCACAAAATAAATTCAAATAGATGTGTTGGAATATTTCACATTGGATAGATTGAGAACATAACTTATATATAAATATGGAGAGGCATTTTACCTATTGATTTTAAGTTTTCAACATTTTAACATGATATCAGGGTTAAAAATATCCTTCTGAGCTGAACTCTGCATGAATCCACTTGATTAAAAAAAATAAGGATATGTGTAGGACCTAAAACTGTTATATGTGAGGAGTGTTAGAATAATTTTATATTTAAAAAAATTAGTGAGTGACTTAAATATATATGATAAGTAATATCTTGATTCATGATTGATTAGTTTTGAATGAGATATCCACAATTCAATATGATATTTGAGCAAAAAATGGTATTCAAGTTGCAGGTCATCACACA
This sequence comes from Amphibolis antarctica, assembly GCA_024699675.1. Taxonomy (NCBI): domain Eukaryota; kingdom Viridiplantae; phylum Streptophyta; class Magnoliopsida; order Alismatales; family Cymodoceaceae; genus Amphibolis; species Amphibolis antarctica. The sequence continues at coordinate 28,502 of JAMKPZ010003974.1, read as the reverse complement.
TTCACTTGATTGAATGTTAATCCTACGAAGGACCACATTTTTTAGAATGAAAAACTTCTATGTTTTTTTATGTTGTGTGATGTTTTTGACAATGCTTATATTCAAAACAAAGCTACTGCATAATTACTACTAGCTTGAATATTAGAAACTTTTAGCTTTTCTACAGGTTAAATACAAATTGATTTATTTCATTTAATCTATGCATACTACACCTATGAAATAAAGGGAGAGAAAAAATCATGTTGCTTATTGTGCATTAGCAGGATAAATGCAATTGTGGCTGTTTTGCGCATATTGCTCCCAATGCTTTGGTTTTCTATGTACACAAATGTGCTGATCATGGGTGTAATTTGGTGATAGTAGAGGATTTTTTTCTTCCTCTTAAACATGCTGGGGTTGTTTCTTTATTGAAAAGTACACTGTACTTATTACGGTGCCAAGGTGTCCAAGTATTAAGCTTGGGTGCTAGTCTGCTAGGTACTGTTAAAAAATTTTTAAAAATTAATTTCAGTGTTTTATCACTTTTGTTATATATTACTTAGGAATTTATGCGTAAATGTTTTTTTATTTTCTTGAGCAACCCTAGATAACATTGAAATATGTAAAAGATTAGATGACAACAATAAAATTTAGTAAGATTAACATCATGACATCAATTATAGGCACTGGTTAACACATAAATATACTGAACAAATTAATTTTTTATAGCTTAATAAATCTGAATTCTTAGAAGTGCATGATCTGTGCTAGGTTTGACACTAGATCTGACAACTAAGGCAAGACATGTAAATGCCCAAGTTGAAAACATGCCTAGGAGCCTAGGTCTGAGTGCACACCTTATAAGTATGAAGTACATTATTAGTTTTTGTTGGGACTCCCATAACACAATTGAATTTGTGTAGCATCAGTTTTGGAGTGCTAAATTTACATTGGTAGTCTGCACATTCAATCAGAAGTTTTGATTTTTTTTCAAATAAAAAATTGTTCTTAGCTTTATGTTTGTTGTAGGTAAATTGGTATCCTTGGGGTGAGGAAGCTTTTAAAGCCGCTCATGAAAGAGATGTTCCTATTTTCCTATCAAGTCCGTCATGTTTCAGTCTTGTTCTTGTTCAAGACATCAGTTATTATGCTTCTTAGTTCATTTGACACTAACTTATTCATTTCTATCCTTGTGGCTCATTGCATGCTTTCCTGTTCATTCCATTGGATATATGTGAAGTTGGCTACAGCACATGCCATTGGTGCGTATTCTGTTAGAGGACAGATTAAGATGCTAATGTGATCTTGGATTTTTTTATCAGCAGTGTAATGCTTTTGTTATTTGCAGTGTAATGCTTTTGTTATTTGCAGTGTGATAATACATTTCATGCGTTATAGTTTTGATATTAAAATATATATGATCTCCACATTGTTTGCAGTGTCATCTATTTTTTCACAATTTTCTTGCACATCACTTTTTATCAATTTTGTTATCTAATTAGAATATTTGGGGTGTAAGAAGCTATTAAAAATCTGAAATATAAAAAATGTCAGAAATTTAGAGCTAATGAAATTCCTATCAAGGTTTAGAAATGCACGGGTATGTAAACATTTGGTGCCTAATAATAATTTCAATATAATTTTAGGGTGGAAAATGAATAGAGAAAAAGGCACTTTGTTACTTGTATTTAACAATAATTCAGATTTTATAAAAATTAAGGATGTTTCAGATTTTTTTCGTTTGGTCAAATATATGAAAGTAGAAGGATAAATTCAGTAGTTTATAAAAAAGTGGAATTTGAAAATGATTGGTATATATATGTATACGTATATGTGTATGTATATGTATATATATTTGTATATAAACATATATGCATATACCCTGAAATTACAGGAATTATGAAATATAAATTCAAAAATTCTTTTTTCTTTTGATATTAGAGAACATAAATATCACTATTTTTTAGGTGTTTTGTGGAATCATGAATTTTGAAATAAAAAACGTTTTGTTTTTAAGATAAAAGAAAAATTAAAAGGAAAAAACTAGGCATTCCCTGATGTCCTAGCCAAAGAGGGAGAGTTGGCATAGTAATATAAAAAAATTAAAGATGTAGATCACCCTAGAGGTGGCAATTGATCAGGTTTACCTAGACCTAGACCTGTCATTTTTCTCATGTTTGGGTTTGAGTTTAGACTCGTGACTCTAAATGAAGACATAAACCTGACTTAGACCTATGATTCGAGTGTTGGGTCTAATTGTCCTTTAGAAAAAAATCATTTGTTATCATAAAATTAATATAACTATAAATAAACATGAATATTAAATATATCAAATTAATATGACTGTAATCAATTTATATCCTAAAATATTAAATAATATTCTTTTCCTTGTTCAATACATCAGTATATCTCCAATTACATTAAAAATGAACATTAATTTCTTATTCTAACATATATATTAATGTATACCATATATATTAAACATATATATTATATTTTTTTTTGGACCATGGGTTTATGGGTCTGGTTTACCCTGAACCATGAGTAATGCTTGTTTAGCAGGCTTGGGTCTATGGGTCTTGAACCTGACTTTTGATTCGAGGGCCTAGACCTTAGACCCATGAGTATAGACTTATGGGCCTTGGGTCCCATTGCTAGCCCGACCTTACACTTTATTCATGTTTGTTTAATGTAATAGTGAAATGTATTTGAGACTAGAAGTTCTTAATGTGATATTAATTAAATTTTGAGGATTTAGGTTGATAATTTTGGAAAAAAATACAAGAGGAATAAAGAAGTTAAAATGGTTGAGTTGACGATAGATTGAGGAAAAGGAGGAATATATATTTGATAGTTAATTAAGGAATTTTCCCAAAAAATGATTTCACCATTGGCACTATGTAGTGTTAGGCAGAAGAGCATATTTCTGGTAGTTCAAAAAGTTAGTCTAGTTTTTCTTGTTAGGGAGAATCATCTTTTCATATGGTGGATTTTCTGTAAGTTTTCCTTTTGTTGAATGATATATGTGTCTGAAAAGTGACTGCTCAAAAAAATCTGAAAATTCATATTCATATTACACACTGCTACATTCTTTATTTTGTTATTATTTTTACAATGTGTTTCTTTTAATTTAAAGGTGCCATGTCATGGAGGTGGAGTCATTTGAAGATGAAGGGGTTGCAAAGATGTTAAATGATTGGTTCGTTAGTGTCAAGGTGTTCTTTCATCAACCTTAGTTGACCATTTCTTATATTATCGTGTAATCCAAGTCAAAGTTGGTACGGTAGAAGCCTCAATATGTTCTCAGATCTGGGAATTATTATTTTGTTCTGCCGTTCGATTAAACCATAAGATTCTTCTGTTTACACATGGCATCTAGATCTTGGCTTGAGTGATATCTGAACTCAATGCATCAGATTCCCACAAATATAGGATCTGGATAGAGTCCACTTATATGTAGTCTTATAATCAAAAGACTGTTTTGTAGGATTTAAACTACCAACCTTTAGGTGATAATGAAATGATCTCATCATTGTACCAAGATTTGTCTATTCCATGATTACAATAATAGTAATGTTAGTATTATTATGATACGTATGTATCTGAATATAGCTTAAATAAATAATATCCTTTTATTACTTTTTGTACATAGGGAACCTTATTTATCGTGTATGCCAAGGTTATTGCAGTAACAAGTTATGATACCCAAATACTTTACCTATACAAATATGATATGGTACAAGTACAAAATACATACCCATATGTGTTATTGCATGTCAGGCTGCTTTCCATTTTTATATTGTGTGAGTTGTAAATTAATAACTTATAGTCTTTTTTTATCTTTTAAAATGAATTTTGTATTTGTGTCTTTCTAAGAAAATAAATCTTTCCCTCTCTATTTAATTAGTTCTACCCTACCTGTGTTATGTATTTGTGTCATTTTAAGTGATATTTGTAACTACTTTTGTATTGCTAAATTTTAAAATTTGATGTATCCATACTTGTGCCTATGCCAATACTCATACCTATCTTGGGGCATCATGGGCACATTGCCTAGGCACCTGTCTTAATAAACATAGTGCATACATGATCAATGTCTGCATTTCAAAAAAATGTTGGTCAATGTTTCATACTATTGGAGATTTGGAGGTTTGGAATCTTATCTTTCCATTATCATTTCACTTAAGTATTGTATAAATAAGAACAATTTTCATAAATTGTTAAAAGAGAAAGCTTTCATTCACATTTACCAAAATCATAACCTTCTAACATAAAGACAGTCTAGACTTTTGAGGGGTCTTTTATGAATGCATATCCCACTTGAAAATGAGCTCATTACTTGCTATAATCTTGTAGGTCTTGATCTTTCACTTGAGTTATATTTTTATCAGAAGTTAACATGTTATACTTTTTATACATTGTGATCCACATTTATATAAATTACTCATACTTAGATTTTAACAGGTAGATCGGGAAGAGAGACCTGATGTTGATAAGGTAAGGGAATATCTTACATCACGTGTCTATTTTGACAGCATATCTTTGTAAATGATAGTATTTTTTATAAGGGTTGGACTAACATCATAGTCATTCACCATAGTTGACAGCCTTGACACAGAATGATTAATGCTTTAATTGAATTAGTTTAAATTGCTTTATATTGTTTTTCTCTTTCCTCTTTTATCTTCACCATTCCCCTAATCCTTTTCCCCACTTGTAGGTGTACATGACATACGTGCAGGCACTATATGGTGGTGGTGGTTGGCCTCTAAGTGTATTCCTTTCTCCTAATTTGAAACCTTTGATGGGTGGAACATATTTTCCTCCAGAAGACAAATATGGGCGCCCAGGATTTAAAACTATTCTCAGGCACTAATCCTTTTTATTGTGTATTTTATATTCTTTGATTACATTACTCTTTAATCCAACAACTGTTCTTTTCACAGAAAAGTGAAGGATGCTTGGATGGAAAACAAGGAAACTCTGGAAAATGGTGGATCCTTTGCAATGGAACAACTTTCAGAGGCATTATCTGCCACAGCTAGTGCTCTTAAATTGTCTGACGTGCTTTCTCAAAGTGCACTGCAGCTATGTGCTGAGCAGGCAAGCCTTATTTTATTGCCTGTAGCACTTTAGTATTTTACTTGGGGAAATTGATTAGAGAGTTTTAAAATGGGAAATGAGGTACCTTTTTGAGTTGAGTTTTGCTGGTGCTATCTGCTATTGCTGAGTGTAACAAGCACGTGGAACATCTAATTGATTAAGGAAATCCTCATTTCTTGGTTTGAGGCACCAGTTTTTGTGGTGGTTCCATGATAACCCTGATGCTTTCAGGCGGGTGGCTAGGCACAAAGAAACTCAATCTTTTACTGTTGATGTTGTATATGGGTAGCCTAGGTTTCCGTTCAGTTTGTGACACTGTTGGTATAAAACAAACAATGTTGAAGAATTCTAAAGAGTACCGGTGAGGAGGCATAATCGTATCTGCTACACAGACTGTTATGCCACTAATTACACAATATCTGTGAAATATATGCATTATGTCTGAAAATACTTCACAGAAAAAGATGGAAATATAATTTCACTTTTGAGTCACAAATTAAACTCATTTTTGTCTATCATGAAAGAACATCCTCTCCTCCATGGATAAGCGTACTTTATGGAAACCTCAAATTTCAATACTTGCTTCCATTGTTAGGTGAAAAAGAGAAATATGCCCAATGAAATCTCTGGTTAATTGCACCAACTAGTTCCAGATTTTAGTGCATAATAGTGAATAACATTTTCTCTGCAGCTCTTTGATATAATTTTTTTGGCTTGAGGCCATGAACATTTTTTTTTGGCAGTCTCAAATAGCCATATGACAAGGACATCTGGCCATGCGTCCCTGCATTTTTTTCTTTGTATTCTACCTTCTGCAGTTTCACGCTCTCACCATGTTCATCTTGAAATATTTGTAGCTTGCAGAAAGATATGATGAGAAGTATGGTGGATTTGGAACTGCACCAAAGTTTCCTAGACCTGTTGAATTGTCCCATATGCTTTATCATTCAAAAAAACTAGCTGAAACTGGGAGGCAACATGAAGCTAGCAAGACTTTAGGAATGGTGTGCAATAGCCTGCTGTGCATGTCAAGAGGTGGCGTCCATGACCATATTGGAGGTGGCTTTCATAGATATAGCGTGGACGAATGCTGGCATGGTAAGTTATTTAAGGAGAAAATATTTTATTCACTTTTGTTTAGGAGCAGTTGTAGTTATTAAGGCATCAAGGTATATATTCTGCAATATATGTGTATTTTGCATGTTCGTATTTAAACTATAATAATGATTTAAAATGTGCTAAATATATGTTTGCAAAATTAGAATTTAATGCTATATACAATGTAATATTATAAAATATAGAGAATTCATGGTGCAGGGATTTTTTGGTCAACAACAGAATTAATATTAAAACATGAAAAAACGAGGGATTTATATAATGAAGACTGAAAAAAACAGAGTAGAAAAGGTGGGTTTCAAATTTAGAAGCCCTAACAAAAGAAAAGGATAAATAAAAAGAAAGAAATATCAATGTACAATTATACTATTCAAAGCAATGAGAGGTGCGAGACTTCTTCTACCACCATCATCCCCCTATGGCCCTAGCAGAGAATCATAAGGGTTTTTCAATCCGAGCAACGAACTTTGCATCCAACAAGGCACCCTTTGCCCTCCAAAATTTTCACAAATTATTAAAATAATTTGTCAAAAGTAAATTATTAAATATAAATTAATTTCAAATCTTTTGTTTCTATATATTTAGGCCAATACAATACTTATTTATTGGTTTAGTAAATTAATCTTACCATATATTATGCATATAACAAGAAGTACAATTATTAGTCCAATTTCATGTAAGCCTTGATTCATGTGTAAATACAGTTCATACTGGATACTCTTCTCTCAGACTTTGATTCACGTATTAAGGCAATAGAGGTTGACGAAAAGCCTACAGAAAGTTACAATGGCATTGGTGGACTAGAAAAACAGATCCATGAACTTGTTGAGGCCATTGTCCTGCCCATGACACACAGGAATTCGTCCACCCAAAGGTGTTCTTTTGTATGGACCACCTGGAACAGGAAAAACACCAATGGCATGTGCATGTGCTGCACAAACAAATGCTACTTTTCTGAAGTTATCAAGTCCTCAACTTGTGCAGATGTTCATTGGAGATGGAGCAAATTAAAAGGAGAATTCTATAAAATTGTTATTCACCCAATTATATTTTATGGCTCAAAATACTAGGTTGTAAAACAACCATATTTAAGAAGTCAATGTGGTAGAGATGTAAATACTTGGATTAATGATAATACTGTAAAGGATATGTTAAAAACTAATTTTATTAGGAATAGAGTAGGAGTTGCATCAATTAAAGATAATATAAGAGAAAATCAACTTAAGTTGTTTAGTCATATCCATAAGAGACCAACAAATTCACCAATTAGGAAAGTTGAATTAAGTAGTATAGAAGTAATTAAAAAAAGTAAAGGAAGGCTTAAAATTTTTTGGCTAGGAATTGTAAGAAAAGATTTAAATTTATGTAATTTAATTGAAATTTGATCATAGATAGAAATATATGCATAAAAAATTCATGTTGTTAACTTCACGTAATGAGATTAGGGCTTTGTATTATTCCTATGGCTAGAACCTTGAACAAAGATGGTAGATCATCAAGTTAGACAAAACAGAAGATATCAAAGTGAGCTTTCCTTTAAAGCTGGGTAATGCACTAGCTCATTGCAATAAACACTTATTGAATTTGCTGTAGTACATGATTTAATCCTTATGTCAAAGTTCTCATGTGATGTTTGAGCTTGTTTGGAATTTGGCTTGGAAATGAAATTAACAATGGTGTTGTAAGAGTTACTACAGAGAGAGCCATACTTTCACTTGATTTTGTCATGAATGATTTTTTGTTTTGATCTTATATTCCTGTTGTTAGGAAATGAGGATTAGTTAAATAAGAAAATAGAATGAAGAGGGAGAAGAATAGACATGCAAAATTACGTGATTCATTCAAGAATGACTACGTCCACGGGCAAGGCAGATGAGTTTCACTATTCTTTTGCTTATAGATATAGAACAGATCAAAAGTACAACTCTTGTATAGATCGCAGAAAATTTCAATATGAAATTTCTGCCAGTAGCACCAATAGGATGATAGCGCCTTCTCAGAGTCAACGCAGTAGAGATATAGATGTTGACAGTAACAGAAACAAGGTGGAAATTTTCCTTGACGAGGAAGCCTGAAGCAGAAGCCTTCCTTTGTCCATGTAGCTCTGACCTTGCCTCCTTTTATAGGCAGTAAAGGGAGGTTAGAATAATTACTGGAATTTATTTCCAATAAATGGTAGAGCTTCAACAGATGAGCAGACGAAAGGTCGGGCAGACGAACGGTCACGATGGAGAAACTCCGACCGTTCTCTTGCAAGCTTCCCACGTCCTTCCAACTTCCGAAAAGTTTTTTTTTTTTCTTCAGAACATAAAACCACATATATATTCAAGTCATTTTTACAAATCTCCACCTTGACTTGAATATTCTGCCCTGTTGAACAAAACTGATCTAGGTATGATCACAGATGGAGAGCAAGTTCAAGCAGTGGACAAACTTGCTCTCTAGAACAGCTTTGGTGAAAAAATCTGCAGGGTTATCTTTAGTAGCGTTTTAAAAAAATTTAACCCTTTTTTCACCTTGGATAAAGTGATACCTTATGTCAATATGTTTTGTCCTTTCATGATGGACATGATCCTTGGCTAAACAGATGGTACTAAGGTTATTACAAAAAATGTCAATAGAATCTTGATGCAAGCCAAAATCATCAAGCAAACCTTTTAGCCAGATACCTTCCTTTACAGCCTCTGTTGGGGCAACATATTCAGCCTTAATGGATGACAATGTGACTATTGGTTGAAGAGATGCCTTCTAGCTCACCATTGGATTACCCACTGTAAACACATAGCCAGTTATAGACTTTCTAGTGTCCCTGTCTGCTTCAAAATCTGAGTTAGAATAGCCTTTGACAAGGCAATCATCACTATTTTCATATCTAAGACCCTGGTTAGTGGATTCTTTAAGATACCTGAAAATTCATTTTATAGCTTGCCAATGTTCTCGCCCTGGACTACACATAAAATGGCTAACAATACTTACAGCATATGCTATTTCAGGCCTAGAATATACCATGACATACATTAGACTCCTGACTGCACTTGCATATGGGGTCTTTCTCATGTCTTCTGTTTCATCATCTGTTTAAGGTGACATAGAAGAGGACAAGTGAACACTTGGAGCAGAAGGAGTACCTGTAGGTTTGGAGTTTTCCATTCTGAATTTTGACAAAATTTTCTATATGTAGTCTTGCAGAGATAAGAACAATTTCTTTTGTTCTCTATTTCTGAAAATATGCATTCCCAAAATTTTCTTGGCAACATCTAAGTTCTTCATTTCAAATTCTGAACTTAGATGAGACTTTAGTTTCTGAATTTCACCTTTCTGCTTAGAGGCAATGAATATGTTATTTACATATAAAAGCAAGTAAACTCAAGAGCCATCGAAACACTTCCTGACATAAACACAAGAGTCGTGCTGACTTCTGTGATATTAAAGTTTGTGCATGAAAGTATCAAACTTCTTATTCCACTGCCTTAGAGACTATTTGAGTTCATATAAGGACTTCTTCAACTTGCATACAAAAACTAGTTTGGAAGGATCTTGGAATCCTTCCGATTGACACATCAAGATATCTTCCTCTAAATCTTCATGTAGAAAAGCGGTTTTGATGTCTAGTTGCTTCAACTCCAAGTCTTGTTGAGCCACAATTGCTAACAAGACTCTGATCGATGTATGTCTCACAACAGGAGAGAATATCTCAGTATAATCTACTCCTTTTACTTGGTTGAAGCCCTTTGCAATTAGGCATGCTTTAAATCTAATGCTACCTGTAGCTTCAGGATTGGCTTTCCTCTTAAACACCCATTTATAGTCGATTATTTTTCTCCTCTCTTGTGCTTTCATCAGAGACCAGGTTTAAGTAGATCGAAGCGATTCCATCTCTTCTTGCATTGCCATCATCCATTGTGAAGCTTCTTTACTGTTTATGGCTTCTTGATACGATGATGGTTCTTCTGAGCCAAGTTCATCAGCCACCTGTAAGGCAAAAACTGTTAGGTTTTCAAAACCTAACCTTATAGGAGGTCGGACTTCCCTTCTTGGCCTATCTATAGCCACACTTCTAAAGAGTTGTGGCTGTTCCATCCCTATAGAAGTGTCTATTTCAGCTTCTGGCCCTTCAATTTCATCTTCTTCACCATTTGGATTAAGATCTGCATTCTTTTGAGAAGAAGACAGTTGAAATTTTACTTGATCACCTAAAATGCTACTCGAAGAGGGGTCAAAAATTTCAACAACAGATTTCCCTTCCCGTAGCATAGATTCTTCATCAAAAGTTACACTTCTTGCAGGTATAACTTTGTGCAACTGAGGAGCCTACACTCTATATCCTTTTACTCCATCTCCATAGCCCATGAAGACACCTTTCTTTGCTCTTGGCTCAAGTTTCCCTTCATTTACTTGAAAATAAACAAGACACCCAAAAACTCTTAATTTAGAATAATCTGTCTGTTTACCTGTCCAAACTTCATAGGGAGTTTTCATCTGAATGGAAGACGATGGAGATCTATTGATAATAAAACACGTAATATGAATTGCTTCTGCCCAAAAGACATCTGCAATTCCAAAGTTAGAAATCAAGCACCTGACCTTTTCTAATAGAGTTCTATTCATACGTTTTGCAACACCATTTTGTTGCGGGGTGTGTACAACTATTCTGTGTTGGACAATACCTGTGTTTCTGTACAAAGAATCAAAAGCATTATTGCAGAACTCAAGGCCATTATCTGTTCGTAAGACCTTGATTTTCCGATCAGTCTGGTTTTCAACTAGAACTTTTCATTCCTTGAAGTTGGCGAAAGCATCTCCTTTGTGTTTCATTAGAAACACCCAGGTCATTCTTGAGAAGTCATCAATAACGGATAGGAAGAATCTAGAATTTCCCAAAGAAGGAGTTCTCGTCGGTCCCCAACAATCGGCATGGATGTAGTCAAGTTTGCCCTTCGTATTCCTTTCAATTAGACCAAACTTGACTCTTTTCTGCTTACCAAAGACGCAGTGCTCGCAAAAATCAAGATTGATATTCTTGAGTCCTTCTAAGAGGCCTTGGCATTGTAGAGTTTGCATCCCCTTCTCACTTAAGTGAGCAAGACGCATATGCTATATCTTTGATTTGTGGAGCAGCTCAGTTGGGGATACTACAGCAGCAATTTGAACTTCTGTCGAGCCCTCAAGGATATACAGTGGTCCTTGCTTGAGTCCTTTCATCACTATAAGTGATTCTTTGCTTACCTAAAGAACTCCACATCCTCCTTTGTAATAGAAACCCTTATCATCAAGAGTAATCAAGGAGATAAGATTCTTCCCAAGATCTGGAACATGACGTACTTCAGAGATAGTTCTCACCATCCCGTTATACATTTGGATCCTGATGGATTCAATACCAACGACTTTATATTGTGCATCATTGGCTACAGTAACAGTACCTCCATTAACAGATTTATAAGAGGAAAACCATTCTCGATTTGGGGTCATATGGTGCGATGCCCTCGAATCAAGAATCCAATGATTTGAAGAAAGAGAAGAATCAGAAACAGTAAAGCTAACATCGACTTCAAATGCAGTCTCTTCCTATGCGGTAGAGGCAGAAGGTATTTTTGACTTCTTTTTAGGGCAATTGTTCTTTCAATGCCCAGGTTCTTTACAGTAATTACAGATATCTCTAAGATTTACTCTACCTTGAGATTTACCTTTTTTCTTTCCTTTCTTGTCAAAACTTCTTGAGTTTAACCTACCACGGTTTTTGTCAACCGTGGTAGAAAGGCCCGCCATCTCTCCACCTGAAGTTGAAGTTAAATGCTGCAATTCTCTTGTGTGGAGACAAGCTCTCACCTCCTCTAAAGAGATTGAATCTTTTCCAATCACAAAGGATTGGACAAAATTCTCAAAAGATTGAGGTAATGATACTAACAATAACAAAGTGGCATCCTCATCATCAACCTTTACTTCAATATTTCTTAACTCCATAAGAATAGTATTAAGATGGTCAAGATGCTCTTTGAGAGATGTATCTTCCTTCATCTTAAGGGAGAACAAACGTTGCTTGAGAAGGAGCTTATTAGTTAAAGATTTAGTCATGTATAGACTTTCTAACTTTAACCATAATCCAACAGCAATTTCCTCATCTGCAACTTCTATTATTACCTCATCTACAAGACAAAGTAATATTGTTGAATGCGCATTTTTTTCTTGTGCTATCAACTTAGTATTATTGACCCCAACTGGCGTTTCTTTCAGCAACGAAGTCTAGATTTCTTGTTTAAAGAGCGCCCGCATTTTAATTTGCCATAAACTGAAGCTGTTCTTCTCGGTGAATTTCTTCACCTTAACAGTATGTAAAGACATGATATTTTCTGCTAACTAAACCCAACATGGGCTCTGATACCACTTGTTAGGAAATGAGGATTAGTTAAACAAGAAAATAGAGTGAAGAGGGAGAAGAACAGACACGCAAAATTACGTGGTTCACCCAAAAATGACTACGTCCACAAGCAGGGCAAATGGGTTTCACTATTCTTTTGCTTATAGATATAGAGCAGATCAAAAGTATAACTCTTGTACAGATCGTAGAAAATTTCAATATGAAATTTCTGCCAGTAGCACCAATAGGATGACAACGCCTTCTCAGAGTCAACACAGCAGAGATACAGATGTTGACAGTAACAGGAACAAGGTGGAAATTTTCCCTGACGAGGAAGCCTGAAGCAGAAGCCTTCCTTTGTCCCTATAGCTCTGACCTTGCCTCCTCCTTTTATAGGCAGTAAAGGGAGGCTAGAATAATTACTGGAATTTATTTCCAATAAATGGTAAAGCTTTAACAGATGGGCAAACGAAAGGTCGAGTAGACGAACGGTCACGACGGAGAAACTCCGACCATTCGCTTGCAAGCTTCCCGCGTCCTTCCAACTTCCGAAAAGTTTTTTTTTTTTCTTCAGAACATAAAACCACATATATAATCAAATCATTTTACACCTGTGTACCCGGCCTTGCAATTTTTCATGTATATATCATGCTTGATATTATATTGCTTGTGGAATCAGGTACTTTGAACATACATGTTTACATTGTACATGTCTAGGTGTTCATTAAAAAACTGTTGGCATGCAAAAAATGAAATGTAGTGGAACAGATGGCATATCCTGCCCTTACAATGGCCATGTCTTGTATCAATTTTTTCTTAATTCTCATCTTTTATTACTTTGATGATAGGTTTTGATTTCAATTGCCTATTTTTCCCTGATCTTCACTCATTTTTTGTATTTTTGTGACTTTATCATCAATTAGATTGATGATTAACCTATGAAGATCAATTATCTTTTATTTTTCAGTCCCTCATTTTGAGAAGATGCTGTATGATCAAGGACAACTTGTCAATGTTTATCTTGATACATTCTCATATACAAGGGACACCTTTTACTCAATAATGGCTAGGGATATCCTTGACTATCTGAGGAGAGAGATGGTCGGAGCAAATGGGGAAATTTATTCCGCTGAAGATGCTGACAGTGCAGAGGATGAAAGCACTTCAAAGAAAAAAGAAGGAGCATTTTATGTTTGGACCAACAAAGAGGTTTGTTTGTGTATCTTCACCATTTCTATGTGATTGATCTGTTCCTTGATTTGCAATTGTTATATTAACGTTTCATATGGAGTTATGGGCATCAGTCTATGGAGAGTTTTTCACCCAAATAGAAGTCTAAATGAGAGGGAAGAAATTCCTTGACTGTTCTCCATGTTGCTGCACTTTTTAGGACTTCAGAAAACCAATCATTAGGTAGCTAGACCTAAGGCATTTAGGTGACTTGAAAAGAGAATGGGTTATTCTAATGTAACTTGTAGCTATTTGGAAATCCAAACCATTGCAACTTACTGTATCAGTTTGCTTTGGTTTCAATCGTTACATGTAGGTTGAAGATGTTCTTGAGGACTTGGGAACTCTTTTCAAAGATCATTACTACATCAAATCTGCAGGAAATTGTGATCTTTCCAGAATGAGTGATCCTCATAATGAATTCAGGGGAAAGAATGTTCTCATTGAGAGGAATGATAATAGTTATATGGCTGCAAAGGTGGGCATGTCTACTGTTCAATATGGTGAAATTTTGGGAATGTGTCGCAGAAGGCTTTATACTGTACGTAGTAAACGTCCCAGACCACATTTGGATGATAAGGTATGACATCAATAATTTCCATTTTCCTTTCTCAAAAATATCTATTTTTCTGTCTGTATTTTTTATAATGATAGCTTCTTTCATGATTAGGTGATTGTTTCATGGAATGGACTTGCAATTTCATCTTTTGTTAGAGCTTCTAAAATCCTCAAGATGGAAACCAAAGGAGTCAAGTTTAATTTTCCCATCCTCGGCTCTGATGTAAGACCCATGGTTAACCTTTTTTTATCTTTATCATATTTGTGTCATTTTTCATAAAGCACGGACTAAATCTTCAAGGCCATGATATTCTCGCTGGTAACCAACTTTTTTATACATGTTAGGTATTACTATAAAAGAATCTCTTCAAAAAAAAAATTACTATAAAAGGAATTAGTACCCCATGTTGGTATGTGCATGTGTGTGTTTGTGTGTGTGGGGGGGGGGGGGCCCGCCCCCCCCCCCCCCGGGGAGCTGATCAGATACATTTTCCGTCACTCTAAGATCTGGTGTGGCTTCATCTAAATCATCATTTAAGTCAGTAAAAAAATGTAAAACCATCACTTAAAGAAAATGGGATTGAAATAGAGAAAAATATATCTAATATGTAACTATCTTTGACCACAACATCTCTCATGTTTTCTCTACTAAATGAATAATAATTCTAAATAGAAAATATAAACCAAAAATTCCAAATAAAAAATCTCAAAAAACCCTCCTTTTCTTCAAATATAACTCCCATGTAGTTCAAAAACCAACACTCTTGCTCACAAAACCAATAAATTAGATTACACTATTATGCAATTAGTACCACTAACACGAGGGGTCTGATTTAAATTTCCAAAAAAATATATTCCAAAAATATTTAAAATACAGTACTAAAAAATTGATGTTTTCTTAAATCATTACAGAAAAATCGTATTTGTAACTCTGTGATAAAAATAATAATATTAAATACACCTAAAGAATAATGGGTTTGAAAGCATTCACAAACGTAAACCATGTAAAATATAAAAACATTTAAAAAATAAAAGTTGATTAAGAAACGCATAGCCCACATTGGAAAGGGAAAATGTGGTTTTGTAACAAACTTCACCATTTCTATTAAAAAAGTCAAAACCATGAATCACTATTTAAACATCTGATTTTAATGACAGGTGTTAGATATTGATCAGTTGTTCATCTTCTGTCATTTTGTTAAAATGAGGAAGGATGGATCAGAAGTCATATGCATATACATATATATATATAACACGATTTTTTGTTTTTTCCCCTACTTTGCACATACCTTTCACTCCTTTCTATGTCATCGATATGAATTTACCATGACTTTCTTAGTCCTTTGTTCTAGCTTTATATTCACATTTCTGTATGTGTTAACCGTCTTTGTTGCATCTTCCCAATCTTTATTATGTTAGCTAAAAAATCAATGTTGTTAAAGATTATATTAGAAGCCAAAATATTTGTTTCTGTCATCATCTTGTTCTTGAGGTTTGGTTTTTTATATTTTTACCATGACTCTTGCATTACTAATGCAGCCGAATGAGTACTTGGAAGTTGCTGAGAAGGCAGCATCCTTTATCAAAAACCAGCTATACAATGAGAATACATGCAGACTTAACCACAGTTACCGAAATGGCCCATCAAAAGCACCTGGTTTCTTAGATGATTACGCCTTTCTAATCTCAGCATTGCTGGATCTTTATGAATTTGGGGGTGTGACCAAGTGGTTATTTTGGGCACTCAAGCTGCAAGGTACACAGGTATATGAATGAGTTTTCCTTAGTGGTTCTCATAGTCAGGGGGATTATACATATATCATTGAAATTGATAATAAATAAAAAATTTATTGGCATTTTCAAAATACACGTATTTCATTCATTTCTAATATTCATAGAATTATGCCATCGATGCTTGTTAAGATGACAGAATATTTCCTAAACCCGTTAAAATCTATTGTGTTTTACCATTTTTTCTTTTCAACAATTGATTTTTTCGGCCATCTAAGCAACGAATATTCTATACACTCTTTGCATGCTCTTCTTGTTTGAAAAGTAATACATGAAATCTGCTTTTGTTGGACAACAGAAGAGCTAAGGGTAGATTTCTTATTTTAGAATATTGAGTTGAGTTTAAATTATATGTTAGTTTACTGGTATATCATTGAAGACATAATTGTATGGAAATTGGAAATGAATGTTATACCTGTATTTTGAAAAAGTCGATGGTATTTACTTGTTAGTCTCCCATACAAATTTATATATCTTGAGTTGGTTACTTGATATTATGGAGGTGGTTACTTCTTGATAAATTATTCTCAGGATGAGTTATTTCTTGATAAATCTGGAGGTGGTTACTACAACACTCCTGGGGAAGACCCTTCCATCCTTCTCAGAGTAAAAGAAGATTATGATGGTGCAGAACCTTCAGGGAACTCCGTGTCTGCATTTAATCTCATAAGGCTTTCATCTATGTTCATGGGTGAGAAATCAACTTGCTATCGAGAGACAGCAGAACATCTTCTGGTATGACCAATAATTTCATTCTATATGTAAGCATTTTAAGCTCGTTGACAAGTTGCTTTCTTTTTTTTCTACCAGGCAGTATTTGAGAAGAGGCTGAAAGATCAAAGTATGGCCATTCCACTAATGTGTTGTGCAGCAGACATGCTGTCTGTTCCATCAAGAAGACAAGTAGTTTTAGTTGGAAGCAAAGGCACTGCAGAATTCGATGAAATGGTTGCTGCAGCTCATGGAATGTATGAACCCAATAAAATGGTTAGCCTTCTGCTATTCCATCTTTCCTGTACTTTCCCACTGTTTTATGCATTCGGTTGGTCACAATTCACAATCTTTGATTTCTGAATATAGGTGATTCAGATAGACCCCAGCATTCCCGAGGAACTGGATTTCTGGGAAAGCAATAATCCAAGCATTGCCCAAATGGCTAAGGGCACAACTACAGATAAGTTAGTGGTTGCTTATGTTTGCCAGAATTTTGTTTGCCGTGCACCTGTTACTGATCCAAAGGACCTTAATGCTGTGTTATTGGAAGGATGATAGAATAAAGAATTAAAAGGCACTTTGATCAATTGGTGGGTGCAACGCCATTGAATAAGTTATAACTCACAATTACGTAGGTGAGCTTTCTCTGCTCTGCTCATTGTTGTCAGCTTTTGTAAAATATGTCATAATAATACTATTTAATTATTAGATTTGAGATGATATCTGTCTTCCTCGAATGGCCATTACATTTCTCTTTTATGTATCATTAAAGATTTTACAATCTGATCCTTGGAATTGTTATTGAAAAGCTCTTGTGGTGCTCTTGTCGTTGTGCTCGGTAAGGAATAAACATTTGAATGGAAGTCCAATAAGAATGGACTGAAATAGCTGTATTTTTTTATGATTGATACATTATAATTTATGTTCCATTTCCAGTATTCTATTTTATTGTGATCGTTCGTATGCATATGAGTTGAATATTTTGCTTCTTGTTACCGTTAAGCCCTATCACGAGTTTTTCTCTTAGATTTTACTTTATGTGGGTTGTTTTCGTAAGGATTTTCTTCCCAAGTAATTAACAATCACCTTTGTTGAAATCATGAATGATCGAATTAGCCAAATTTGCGATAAATGCCAAAGGTAGGTAGGTAAGACCTAAGGGGGGTTTGTGTCTTTTAGAATTTTTGGAAAAAGAGAATTTTGAATTTTTTTTTGAATTTTTAGGTATCTGTGTATCTTGGAAAATGTGAAAAAAATTTAAAAATTTTCATCATAAGTATAAATATTTTTTTGTTATTTTTCATTTATTAAGTTAGGAAAAATTTTGATGAAAATTTTATCAAAACGTTTTTTTTTTTTTTTGATCTCTTACATCTTACTCATCTTTCAGTGATTATCATTGAATTCGGAAAATATAGAATGTTAAAATATAAAATATTTATAATTTTTTAAAATTTTCATAATGTGTACAAGAATCTTAAATTTTTTTAATTTTCTTAATTTTCTTTTTCTTTTCTTTTTTTTCATTTCTTAAATTTCTAACACGAAGGACCCTTAATTTTTGTTATTGCTTGTAACTTATAATGTTAGTGCGAAATTAGTGTGTTGTCATAAACCAAAAGTTGTAGATGGAACATTTCCAATTTTTAGGCTCATAAATAATTTGTAAAAAAAGTCCGCGAGAGTACATCATCGGGTCATTCAACTAAGTTGAACCCAAATTGTCTGATGACACCTTAAAAGACTAGAGAGTAACCAGAACTCGTATATTAGATGGTTATGATTCATTTCTTAAACTCACATCTGGGTCATTGATAACTTCGTTCAGATCACAGTCTGAATAAACCGAGTATTATTAGATTTCTTCTGATGTTTTACACCTTTCCATTAAACTAGTCCATTAAACCTTGGTAGGAAGAGCAAACTGATTGATCCTAACTTTTCTTTGGAAATTTTCCGAGGAAAGGAACGCCAAAAACAAATCAAATCCGCACTGCGACGGAAAAACAAATCCGAAAGCTCTACAGACGGTGGTGTCGTGGTGAAGTAGATCCAAAACCTTCCCAGCTTCTGTACATATTGGGCAATTATTGGCTGATCATTGTACGGTCACTATTAAATCATACTTCCATCATGATACTTCTATACATAATATATCATACCAACTTCAATGAGGCTGACGTGTGGAATATTCAGGGAAACTGCCGGACGTCGACAGTTCTTTCGGAGGAAAGAGTAGGCAACATCAATGGCGAACTTTTTGAAGAACGATGATGTTTTTCTGGCTTTTACGTACGAGTGACCCATCACATATGCAACCCCAGACTGCTTAGCCTCTATAAGATAAGTCAACTCTTCTTTCACCTGGTCATCCAAAAGTCGTGTTGACTCTGGTAGTTCAAATCGCACTTGCTTTCTTCTGGTCCGGCTGGGTGATGACTCCTCATGGTGAGGCTGCAATGCTTCTGACTTGCCGCTCCTGACACTAACAATACCACCAGTATCCTCAGCCTCCCTCATTATCAGCCCGGTCCTTAACCGTTCAGAAGTACGGATTACGGCCATTCTTCCATCAAGAGTTGCCTCACTACTTCCCGAAGTTGCTTCCTCAGCTTCCATCTGAATAAACTCTGCAATGCTCATCACCAGTTGATTTTCAAAGTTGTCTTCATGCTTCACGTCTTTGTACCCATATCTTATAATGCACCTATACATCCGATAAGATCTAGGGCCAATTCGTCCTACGAGATATCGTTCTTCGGGTGGGACAAATGGAACAGGAACTGACTTCACACACACAAAAACAAGCACCTCGTGAAAGGCTGGGAGGTTGGTAACAAAGTGGGAGAATATTGCGGGGACTCCAGAAACCAGCTCTGTGTAGATAAGGCCAATTCCAGGGACACGAACAATCCCAAGGGTAGGTCCCAATGCGAGAATCCATTTCATTGAGATCTTGTTTTGAAAGTCAAATTGATATTTCTGGCGTGTTCCGTAGTGCCAAACATACATGATGATTGTGAAGATGAATGACAGGATAATAGGTACCCATCCTCCTTGTGGAACTTTCATGAGGGAAGATGACAAGTAAATGGCCTCAATCACTCCAAAAAAGAGTAAAAAGGTAAGAGAAAATGCAATGTTTTTCTGCCATACAAAGAAGATGACTAATGCCATCAGCCATGTGGTAACAAACATCACCGTTATGCATGCAATGCCTGCACAGAAAGCAGTTCTCAAGTGAATAAAATTTATAATGATTTCGTAATTGGCAAGTGAAATTTTGTCGTGAAATAGAGACAAAAGCATTTATGTGTAGGCAAGTGAGCACAGAACGCAACTCTAAGTTGTATCACGATAATAAACATGTCTAAACAAACATGTCAGTGGCATCAAGAAGACTTACCATAAGCATTTCCAATAAGTGTTGTATCACGAAAACCAATTGTAACTGAAAGACAGAGAACCATGAGTATCCAATTTATTTCTGGAATGTATATTTGGCCATAAATCCACCTTGATGTGTGCACAATTTTAACACGTGGAAAACAACCCAAATCATGGCATTGTTTCACAATTGAAAATGTTGCAGAGATAACAGCCTGGCTTGCAACAATCGCTGCAAGTGTTGCAACCATAAAAACTGGCCAGAAAACAGATTCTGCAGAACAAGATAATAGTAAACATACGAAAGAAAACACTTGCAGCGATTTTACAGAAGCATAAAAAATTAGATGCTTACCTGGAATGGAAGCATAAAAACTTGTAGCAAAATCAGATGAATTTTTCGATAGGAATGCAGCCTGTCCCATGTATTGCAGTGATAGACAAGGGTAAATAAGACCGATGAATGCAATCTGCATGTGAAAAAGGTCATCTAAAAGCTGCTAGTTTTGATATGCAGTACTTGAGGTAGTGGTATGGTGGAAATCACATATAAAACTTTTCAATAAACTCAATTGAAAGAAAGGACATTATCAAGAGAAATTAAAAGAAACAATTATATTAGACTAGCAAGTATGTGTGCATGGGAGATTTATCAGCTGTGATTAACTGAAACTAATGACAACATTGTAATGGAATGAAATAGAGACATGAATCAACTGGTTAACCATAGCTGATTCGTGTCCTATATGTGTACACATGCACACACGCACACACATACACAAAATTGAAACAAATTTATATACACATGCACACAAGGCAGGTATCCTATATGCCACACCTCAAAATAAACTTTAGTCTAGTTTTGCACAATGGAAAATTAAAAAAGAAAGAGAAGGAAATGAAAAAAGAAACAGAATGTTAGGAAATAAATTTTGAAATTATTTGTGCATGTCATGGAAAGTTAAGAAAATCTGATAAGTGAAGAATTTTTTGAAAAACAAAGAGAATTTTTCAAATTAAACCTAAAAAACCAATTTGTTGTGGAATGAAGATAACAATCCTAATGACAACATTGTAGCTTATCAATTGCAACATTGTAGCTTGTGGTAAGGGTTAGGGAAAGAGCAATTTGTGGAAAAACGATAACCATAATCACACATTCACACCTATCAGTTGCAAAATTGTCAGAAAATCATAACTACCCTAATCTACATTCAAGAGGGGTAGCAACATTGTCTCACATGCAGTTTGTGTCATAGCTCACTATTCTACCTCTACTCTAAACCTTAATATAACATTCTATTTTTTACTTCTCTAAGTGACCAAATTATCTTCAACATATATGTAGTGTCTTGTGGTAGTTTTTTGATCTCCTTTGTTACCTACATAATCATAATATGAATAGGCCTTTATGTGTGCATGACCATGCCTTTTATACAGCAGTTATCTAGTAGAAATCTTTTTGATGTAAACTAGAACTCATAAGACCCCTTGCTAATGTACTATCCTTTGCTCATGCATAAACTGATTGAGTATTCTAACAATATACACAATGTTTGGATATATTAGTTTTCCAATAAATCTTCTATACTTGCTATAATATCTTTTAACATAGGTGATGACTTGTCCAAGAAATTTAGGCTCTGGTCTATTAGGGTTGACTCAAGCTTGCACCCAAGTAGACCAATTTCTTATAGGAGATGAAGTGCATCCTTCCTCTGAGACAAGACCATTTTGTCTCTTGTATGTGCAATTTCAATACCCAAGAGGCATTTGAGTTGACTCATCTCTTTGGCTGCATTTGGAAAAAACTTTTTCAGCTCTAGAAGTAGTAAAAAGTAATTTTTGTAGATTTTCTTTCCAAACGCCATTTGTCCATATTGATCGTCGAGCCATTCTAAGTGATGTTAATGTTGAAATTGTATTTTTTAATATTGATGTGATTGAATGTTAATGTTGAAATTGTATTTTTTAATATTGATATGATTGGATTTTAATGTTGAAATTATATTTTTTAATGTTAATGTGATTGAATGTTATGATAAGGTTAATATGAAAAAATTATCTCGAGAATCTACCCATGTCATCATAGATTTGAGAGTGATTTTTTGGATTTAGGAGTGACTTCCCAAACGAAGCCTTTGATAACAAAATGATTCTAAAGGTTGTCTTTTTTTGTTGAATATCTACAATATCATTGCCAATGACTAGAATATCATCCATGTATACTACAAGTACCACATAACCCTTGTCTATCTTCCTATAAAATACTAAAGGATCTATTAGAGTCAAAATAATGTATTAGAGTTATTTGTGTTTTAGGTGAGTCAGTTCTACAATGTTGTAGGTGTGTTTTTCTCTTTTGATGTGACCTTTATATAAAGAGGTCATGTATTTTATTAATGAGCATCCAACTTCCACCTATTTCTCTTATTTCACAACATGTTATCAAAGTTCAGGTTTTGAGAGTTCATTAAAAGTGAAAAGATTTAGGTAGAAGGGAGGAAACTCCTAATTGTCACTCTCCTCCCAATCAACCACTACCACCTCTTTCATCTTCAACACCTCCACTCATGCCAAATCACTGTCGTCCACCTTCACAAAAAAGAAAAGAAAACTAGCATCAACTTCTATCTCTCTCACCAATTGAACCCTAGTGATGCTCTCTCCTACTACAATTCTAGCCTCCACCTTCCATTCCTGTTGATGATGAAACCCTAACAACAAAGTTAAACTTCTCAAACCAAGCATGTAGACACTACTTGAGTCCATAAATAGCTTTTAGAAACAAGCAAACAAGATCCACCCCCTAAGCAACATATTTAAGGGGTTATTCCATAAATACCTATCCAACAAATTACTATACAAAAACGTTTTTACATCTAGTTGCACAAGTTCCCAAGATTGATTGATGTCAAAAGAGCAATACTCATATAGAATTTAATCAAGTCATAGATGAAAGGTCTCTACGTAATCAACACCATATTTCTATGGAAAACCTCATGCAACTAGTTGAGACTTATATCTGTCCATTGTCCCATCAAACTTGTACTTAACTGTAAATACCCACCTATATGTGACTATATTAGTTTCCTCAGGAAGAGAGACTACATCCTATGTGCTATAAGATATGGCCTACATCTTTTCATTCATAGCAACCTTCCAATAAGGTGTTTGAAATGCCTCTCAATAGTTTCTAGGGATTAACTCAAGGGAAGAGAGTTGGTGATGGAAAGAAAGTGGCAACAACATCAGCAAGTGTGGTGGAACTAGGGTTGTTGGGTGTGACTAGTTGACGGAGAGAGGGAGCAATAAAAATAAGGAGGGAGGTGATGGTGCGATTGGCTAGCTACGGTAGCTAGGGTTTGGAAACCATAGGTTCTATTTTGTGCTTTGGCACCATGAAGGCGAGGAAGGAAAAATGAGACATACATAGGATGATTAGAGTTTGGATTAAATGGATATCTAATAACCTATTAATCCTACATATATATATATATATATATATATATATATATATATAGAGAGAGAGAGAGAGAGAGAGAGAGAGAATTAGAACCTATTAGTTCAATTCTATAAAAATAGTAATTGCTTTGCATAAAGACCATTACCACAAC
This sequence comes from Amphibolis antarctica, assembly GCA_024699675.1. NCBI lineage: Eukaryota > Viridiplantae > Streptophyta > Magnoliopsida > Alismatales > Cymodoceaceae > Amphibolis > Amphibolis antarctica. The sequence continues at coordinate 4,652 of JAMKPZ010003974.1, read as the reverse complement.
ATCAATCAATACATTGATCCCACCATGTGTAATTTCCAATATCACAAACTGCATATTTAGTGTTAGAGGCTACATTTGAATAACAATAGAAAGAAAAGTAACACCCTCCTATTGTCTTACAAGGTCCTATAACTATGATATATATTACAAAAATAAACAGCTCAACTCAAAGCAAACATGTATACCCTTATGGATGCCTCACTAAAGTGGCCAAGGTCTGCAAACATAGCTTCAGCACCTACCAATGAAGTTCAAAGACAACTTAAGCTTCCAATGTTTTTTATAAAAGCAAAAAGTACTATCAATTATCTATCTAATTCAATGTTGAAAAAAATCACAATTAGGAAGAGTGATTGAGTTACAACAAAAAATGGCTTAGCATTTTCATTCAATAAGTTTAAAATATTACTGTAAAATATGATCATATACAAAAAGTTGATGTTACATAGATGCAAATGTTTGATGGATAACTAGTACTACTATAAAAGATAAGTTAAAAATGATTTTAGTAGAAATAGAGTAAAAAATGTACTAATTAAAGATAAGATAAGAGAAAATCGACTTATGTGGTTTGGTCATATTTTTAAGAATCCAAAATATGCACCAGTTAAAAGAAAAGAATTAATTACTATAGAAGAAACTAAAAATAAAGAAAGGGCTAAAACTACTTAGAAATTATAAGAAAATATTTAAATTTAGGTAATTTAACTAAAAATTCAATGATAGAAATACATGATAGAAAAAGATTCATGTGGTTGATCCCACATTTTAGGACTATGGCATAAGGTATTGTTGTAACAAGCACACTAACATCCACAAAACCTACCTGTAATGGAAAGAAGGATTCCCCCAAGAGAAATCCAACCATCTTTTCCTGTTTCTCTGAAGAACCGGTATATGTAGTGCGGTGAAAGACCACGGTAAATTCTTTTGTTCCAATAAATAGTATTATATAAACCAATCACACCAATGCTCAAAAGCCAAAGTATTACAACTGGTGCAAATAAGAAGGCTACTTTCTGGGTACCATAGTGCTGCAAAGCAAAGAGACCAACCAACACAATGCATGCAATGATTACCACCTCACCTGAAAAGAGTGATAAGATATGACGTAGAAAGAATCAATGAGCAAATGATAGAAAACTTCTCAAGAAAACTTAAATGCATGACGTTTGGAACCAATAACAACATAAACTTTTGGCAATTTCCAAGTATAAAATAATCACAAGTTCCTTTCTGCATGATAAAATATTCACTTAAATAACCTATGTTGCAATCATGGACAGAAAAGAAGACAATGGGTTTATGTTGTGAAGACCCAGTAGATTTTGATGGGTCACTTGCCTGGCATACATGTTTTGGCTTTGCTTGTATGTCCAATATTCCAAATAGGTGACCTAGTGGACGTTGGTCAGCTAGATGTACCAAAAGTCACTATCATTTATGGCAACAAAAAATATTAAGTTTCCAAGTTGCTCCAATTTTATTATCATACATGTGACTAGGCAATGTCTCTGACCATGTTCACATCATGCCTTATTTTATTATAATTGGATCCATGCCATATCTGGTATCAAATCAAACAAGGATCTATCTATGTTGAAGTGTTAAGATTTATTAAAAGATAAAAACTTAATTTTTTAAGAATTTTGATGTTAATATGTCTATTGTTGATGGTATGATGATGATCTTACTATGTTTTATTATAAACTGGTTATTTCTTATATGATTCACTGTTATTTAGGGTTAGTTGAGTACAGAGTGAATTTATTTATGCATAAATTGAATTTACCATATAATATAAATAATAAAACATTGAAAATATTTTTAAAAATTTTAAATGGTACCTAGATGCCAAGGGCCTTTTCTTTACTACGAAAACTTCAGTATCCTTCCAACTTAGCAAACAAAAATTCTTTGATATTAAAAATCAGGTGGTTATTCATTAAATATAGTTGCCTAAACCTTTCCAATTGACGAGATGGACTTCTGGAGTTCTTATATGAGAGGGGTCTTTATGCTAATTGCTAAAAAGTTAGAATTTCCATGCACCAGTGATTCAGTATTTGTCTATCTTCAGTCAAGTTCCTAGGTAACTTCAATTGAAGCACTGAACAAGGAAAAAAAAAGATACAACAAACTTAGTATGTACATGGAAAAACTTACGATTGTTTAAATGTTTAGCTTGAACCTGCAAACCTGAAATAGAAGATAGAACTGAAAACAAAATGTAGTGTCAGTGCAGTGCAAATATAAGTTATGGGGGTAATTAGACAGTCATGTAGCCAGATTTTTCCAGTCACAAATTCATATCAATGAAAAATGAGAAGCTCTTAACCTGAAATTGCTGGGGTTAGAATCCCATCGCCTATCAACATGCAAGTACCAAATAAGACTAGAACCAGTAGTATGGTCCTCAACCGTTTATGCTTCTCCAGGAATTTTTTGAAAGGAGAAGAAACAGAACTTCTAGGTGCATACCCAGGTCTACAATATGTGGAGAGTTCCTCATCAGCTGCTTGCTGATTAGGAAGCAAACTTAACTTTGCATGCCTACAGAGAAGGGAGTAGAGAGCAAATGTTCCCCCTGTGGTATTGTATAAATATCAAGCCCAAAAAATAAAACATAATTCAAAATAAAAAAACCAGAAACTCACCTTCACCATTATCATCAGCACTCAGCACAATTACAACATATTTAAGCAATGCAACCACAGTAAACGTCCAAAATGTCAAGGAGAACACACCAAATATAACATCTTCATTCTGATACTGCTGTAGCTTTCCAGAAAAAACACTTCTATATACATAAAGAGGAGAAGTGCTCAAGTCACCATAAACAACACCAAAACTCTGATAGGCTAACAGGAGTAGCTGCTTATAGTAGTTGAACCAGTGAACCTGGATAAATAACGTGTAGATGGACCATCAGAACTTGGAAATTGTCATCCCGAAGAGGACAGATGATAAGTTAAAAAACCTTTTTCTCTCAGAAATCGAAGGTTTCTATGAAAATGTTGTCCTAAAAGGTTTACTAAAAACAGATTTTGTGTTAGAATAGTCCCTCATTGACAATGTAGAGACTAAACCTAAAATAATCTGTGATGAATCTTCTCTACTCAATGTCAATTAGTTTTGAATTGAAATTTCGCATGACATCAAAGTAGATTCATACACATTCACTCAATATGAAATAAAAAGAAATTTATAGGTATAAAATAAGTCACAAGTGAAAAAGAATATTAGAATAGTCTCACATTGGTAATGTAGAGACTAAACCTAGGTTAATATATAATGAATCTCTCCTGACTCTCCATTCAATGCCTAATGATTTTCAATTTAAATTTCACAATATTATCAAATGTTACCCTGAGAAAAGAGATCATACTTGTTAATGCACTATGATGTTGTGATACCTTGGTTGGAGATATATTTATAACATTTATAAACAAGCAGAGATTTATATATGCTATTGCAAATTTACTAGGTCTATTTTCATTTAGAGTGCATTTAGAGTTTTAACTCTTTAGGTTAAACCCTAAACTTTTTCCTAGAAAGACAGTTATAAATTTACAAATTATTAACTTTAATTGACCCTATTATATTTATTAGAATAGTCTCACTTAAAAGTGGGAAGGGTCTGGTCCCAACACTCAGCCAATTAGTTGAGTTGGATTTTTGCATTACAACATGGTATTAAAGCCTAATATGGTCTTCTTGGGAATTCACTCAATCCAATAATATGAACACTTGTAAGATTTAAAAAAGGGTCAGAAGTGAGAGATGTTCAAATAGTCAGTACATTAGAAAGTGAGATCAGACTTATCACATATAGATAATAGGCTCTACTTATAACCATTTAGTTTAAAATTGAATATCAACAATACTTTAACAATATGTAAATGGAATTATTACAAACATATAAACAGAATTGGACTCAAGCTCAAATTTTGGAATATAATCTGAAATGAGCTAACTTTATTAACAATAAATTAGAATTAATAAAATCCTGTAGAGATTGGAAATTTGAAGAATTTATTGAATTTAATTGGAAATGATAAAACTAAAAAGAATTAAGTGAGATTTGAGAGAGAACACAAAGTTGGTAGTGACAATAATTAGATTGCAATTATTAAAAACTTGGGGAGCTATTGTAAAATTTGTTAAGAAAATAATGACATTACAGATGAATTGACATAAAGGTTATGTAAGTCATGAGAATGAGGAAAATAATTGGATGAAGTAAAAGTTTGTTGGAGGATGATGTCATGGAATGGTTGTTAAGGAAGGTTGAGAAGGCACAAAATGATTGATTTGAATTGTTAAATTGTTTGTGAGAATGACAATGTGGCAATGACAAAGGGAGAGTTTGTTGAAGGGGTGGTGTGAATGAAAGAGGGGAGTAGCATAAATACATATGGGAGGACAAAAGAAGGGAGTATTAAAAATTTGGAAGTACAATTTATTGCTTTTACAAAGAATAATGATGAAATACGAATAAACATGTCAAGCTCATGTATATGTTATAATCATGTTTAATTATGCTAAAAATTGATGGAAAATAGTAGAATCATGCTCTAAGAACATTCCACCAATTAAATATAGTATTTTGATGTCTAAAATGTGGAAATTAAAGCATAAAACATAAATAA
>JAMKPZ010003973.1:0-33811 GCA_024699675.1 Amphibolis antarctica | reverse complement strand
TGTTGGGAGATTGAAGACTGCAAAGCCTGATCCTGATTCTGAATATGGAGGTGCAAGGAAAGGGTTCATCAGAGATGGTGGAAATGGGCGTAAGCATGGTAAAAGGGCATTGAGAAGTGAAGGAAGAGGTAGAACCAGTAGTAGTGCTGGCGCGCCTTCACATAATCTGAGGAGTTCCAAAAAAGGGAAAGCTGGTGAGGAGACAACAGAGGATCTTGATGCTGAAGATGATTCAGTTGGAAAGGATTTTAGGAAGAAGCACGGTGGATTCAAGGTTTCACGGTTCCACAAGAGGGCCGACGACCATGTTGGGGAATCGTCGAACAAACATGCCAAGATAGCAAGTCACAAGAAACCCAAACCGTCTAGTGAAGAAGAGTCTCCAACAACAGCTGACGCTCGACCCAAGAAGAAAAAGCGAGTCATTCGATTAGATCCCAGTGATTTTTCAAACAAAAGAATAGATGACAGTGCTCCTCCGACCAAAGGTTCGTATTTCATCAACTATTCTTCTCTCCTCTTTTTTATGGTTTCGTTTGGTAACAAGGTTGTTACTGTGTGGTAAGTTTTAACAACGGTAGAGAATTAAAGGTAGTGAAATAAATGAATTGAAAGTGCATGGTATATTGTGAAGTGGAAGGGTGCGTTCATGTAATGAAAAAAATCGCTTTCGGAGTGGTAGAGAGTGATTTCAGTATGAATGTTAGGTGAACGGTATTTTTTGTACATTGATCAAAGAGTTGAGGATTAATGGTGAGTTGACATTTGATTTGATATGATTACGATGAATTTAAGTTGTGTTAGTATTTATGTAGTGATATAATTTAAGGATATGCTTGTTTAGGAGGTAGAATTAGGTAGGGTGAGATTTATGTTTTTCAAGAAATTACATGATTTATAATATAAGTGTTTTAGTATGATTTTTTAATGTAAAATGTTAAAATTGTTTGGTAAATATTACTGTCTAATGTTGTGATGTATAGTAAAAAATAAAGATATATAGTGAAAAACTCAAATAAATAAGGTTTTATATGGATTATAATGATTCTCTAAATCTGCCAACTTCGTTTTTAAAGTTCATTTTTGCTTTCCAAAATCGTATTGATTGGGAATTATCCATTAACATGCCTTCATACGTTGCATTATTATTTTCAGCTGATGATGTTTGTGTTTGTATTTTTCACAACTACAGAAACTGTAAAAGAAAAGGAAGACACCCACCTTTCATTGAATGCACAATTTCGAGCCATAAAACCAAGTCCATCAATTCTTTCATTTGTGGAAGATAATGTACTACAGTGATTTTTCTGTCATTTTTTTATTGTTATTTATCATTGATCTTATACTCTTTTGAACATTTTGTTAGCTATTGGGACGCAGAAGAACATTTGAACTCAAGAAAGCAGGCTACAATGTTGATCTTTCTGCACCTCTGGATAACATCCCACACTCTACTAGCACAGAAAGAGAACGGATTGAAGAAAGTGTATGTCCTACAATTGAATTGCCTCATCTGTTATTTAAGATTTATAAAAGGATGAATAGTGTTTTATCATTGATGTGATTTGGTTGATTTCCATAGCCTTGTTTTTTACCCGTTCATAAGAAGAAATTAGCCTATATCTCAGAAATTTTTGCATCAATTTATCTTCTGAATCAAAGAACTTTGCCTGACCACCTAATCATAAAAATGTTAGTGCCTTTTATAGGCTTCATATGAAACTTAATTCGTGAAAGGTGCAGTTGTCAAAGGAAGCAACACCTTTCATTTATGACATGATATACTTGCATCATTGTTATTGTTGTCCTCTGATGGAAGATTATGCTTGGAATTTAACCCTTGATATTAGAGAACAAACTTTTCAATATTATTAAATGTAAGTACATAAACTTTACCAATGTTTTTTGTCTTTTTTTTTTCTTTCAGTTTTTACTTTGTTGTTCATAACTGACAAAGGGATACTCCCTGAAAGGTGCCAGCCTACTACTTACATGTTGATATCAAATTTAAGATTGGTGATACAAATAAAGTACTACTAGGATGATGACAAGAATGTTATCTAGCAGATGAATATTAGACATGTCAATTGGGCTAGCACGGTCCAACACGGTCAAATCGTGTTGTGGGCCGGCACGACACGTTTTGACGAGTTGTGCTTAGGTTGACCTTTTGCATTTTCGTGTTGGCACAACATGATATAAAAATATTTTTTAAAAATTTTATATTGATTTTAATTTATTTTTTTAAGTTATATATATTGTATATAGCTTAGTGGTTTGAGTTTCTTAATAAGTAATACATGATTGTAGGTTTGAATCTCACCTTTATTTATCTTTTGGTATTTAAAAATTGTATTAATGTTATATTAATTTTTAATAAAAATAATTAAAAATTAAATCATTGGACCTAACTCAATACAACATGGCACGAGCCCAAATGGGCCGTGCTTGGGCAGCCAGACATGACATGACCTATTGACATGTACAATGAATATGCAGTGGACCATATGCTCTTCTGTATGAACCGAATGTATTTGTGTGTAGCCTCAAAGCAAGCTAATGGACAAGAGGATTGTATTGTTAGAGGATGAAATTAGTGGGTGTAACAAGTTATAAATATTAACTGGCAGAATTTTTGTGTTTGTGTGGTTGGTTTTTTGCTTGTCATTCCTTGCAATGATGCTGTGCACTATTTGTGTGTTTGGTTGTCTTACCCTAGTAAAACATTATACTTACCTGAGGAACGTATAAAGCTTGTGAATTGCCTTTTTGGGGTTGTGTATGTTTTGTTTATGTTTTTGGTAACCTTTTCAACAGGTATTTAGGAATAAGTTGGAATTTTTCGCCGCAGCAAAAGTATCCAGCTCTTTTCCACCTCCTGTCCTCCCTGAGATAGCATTTGCAGGTGCATGCTGGAATTTCCTTGGGAAGAATACATTACACTAGATGCTAATTACCTTTTTTTTTTGGATTTAGGGTTTGATTATTTCACAGGAGATTTAAGATTGGTTTAATTGGTCCCATTTGTAAACTATCTGCTACCACTTTTGTTTAACTTTTTGGCCATCTTCATCATGATATAAACTTCTTAACTAGGAGAAATCTTTAGGTTAGATTCTAAGCATATGAAAGTAATACGTTGTTAACAGTTATCCCTGACTTAACAGGATAATAATAAGTCTCATTCTAAAATGCCCCCTTGGTGGTTTAAAAATAGGAATTTTTTTTATGCTTTATCTTGTAGGTAGTAATCAATTGAGTTCTTAGATGGTTGCTATTATCTCTGTATTTTGTGTTTAAAAATAGGTGTTTGGTTGTCTTACCCTAGTAAAAGTGAGATTGGTTTTTCTTTTTGACGTTTTTCAAAATAATTAGTTGATTAGCTTTTGAGATTTCATTTGATTTATGTTCTTCACCATGGTTCCTGACATTTTCACACGTGTTAGGTAACTGATAGCTTGTTATTTGTGGCAAATATGTGCAACTCTTTTCATCTCCTACTTGCAATATACCTGTTTGCATCAGGGGATTTCAGAAGTTCCATTGTACAATACATGTGAATTTTCACCCAAATTCTCTGAATGTGCAAGATACATCTGGTGTACAATAGTTACTTCCAGTTAATTCAAATCTGTCATGCTAATTTTTTTTAAAAGGACTTACTTATATTTTCCATTTACATCATCCTAATATGCTATCCTAGAATCTTATCCTGGAAGTGATGGATTTTTTTTTTTTATCGTTTTATGATTCTCCATAAATGTAGCTGGATGCCCCTAGTTGATGTATTCTATTTTGGCCCTAGGAAGGTCAAATGTTGGGAAGTCATCATTGCTGAATGCTCTTACAAGACAGTGGGGGGTTGTGCGGACATCTGATAAACCTGGCCACACTCAGGTAGACTTCAAACTTCAAAAATGTTTTCTGTTCATGGTCCTCATTAAATTTGAGGAATGGTTACTTACTTCAAGTGGCTTGCAGACGATCAACTTTTTCAGGCTTGCCTCAAAGCTCTGCATGGTTGACTTGCCTGGATATGGTTTTGCTTATGTGAAAGAAGAAGTTAAAGATGCTTGGGAGGAACTTGTGAGTATGAAAAGCAAATTTCTTTGCATTAACCCAAGAAAAAGTTTAAAATGCACTTGTTTGCACCTATTCCTAATTTTTAAAGTGGGTTGAAGCATTTTTTGGAACAATGCAAACAAATGTACTTTTTTTCATTAGTGTAACTCTAAGATATAAGTACACTCACTCCAGTCAAAGTATTTTTCCACCCGATGGAAGAGTTGCTCATCTATCATTCGTGAAAATTAGAACTACTTTTTGCAAGCAAAGGTTACGATTATCCTTTCACTCTTTTAAATAAATAAATAATTATTTATTTATAATAATTAATAAATATTAATAATTAATTAATTTCATTTTTAATAAATAAATAAATATAGCATTTCAAAAAAAAAGATAATAAATAAATATTTTTAACACTATAAAATCAAAAAATTAGAATTTTACAAATACTTTTATTTATTTATTTTAAAGTTTTTTAACAAAACAGATTTTTAAAATATTGTTAGTAATATTCATAAAAAAAACATTTTAAGGGTAAAATTGGAACATTTGAAAAGTTACTGTTTTAACAAATAAACATAACTTTCAAATTATCGTTTATTTTAAGCATTGTTCCTTTCAAGTGTAGTTACAATACTACTTCAGAAACTAGGAACTGTATTTTGAAATTGAAACGCACACTCTTAGAACTTGTCTAGGGTTCATGAAGCCAATCCCACCCTATAGGATCAAAGGCTTGATTATTGTTGTTTTCATGCATGTATTTAAGAAAAGAGGATGCCTACTTTTCTACTACCACAGTGGATCTGTCATCCACCACCAGGAGGCATAACGTATATTACTTTTATTTATAGGTTTCGGGTGGTGGGTTTCATAGAAATATTTTCTTAATGATTTAGGTGAAGGAGTATGTCTCTACAAGGGATGGCCTACAAAGGGTATGCCTTCTTGTCGACACGAAGTGGGGTATGAAAGCTAGGGACCATGAACTGATTGAATTGATGGAGAGGTATGCATGCTTATTGTATACGAGATCATCTTGGAATTCTTAGCTGTTATGCGTAAAATCCATATGGGCTCCATTGTTATTCTTCATGGCCAATAATGTCAATGCTTGTTCTCTCCTTGGTAAACTAAACATTGAAGTTCCAAGTGCTAACACACCATGACGGTGCATCTTAGGTCAAAGACACCGTACCAGATTGTGCTAACAAAGACTGATATTGTTTTCCCAATGGATGTTGCACGCCGCGCCATGCAAATCCGAGAGGTTATGGTTTAAAATTTTGCTTATCCAGCCATTCTGTTCGACAACACACAACTACGTTGGTATTTAGGCTTGATCACATAAATTTGTTTGACTCAGGATCTCAAGAAAATGAAGTCCAAAGTCGACCCGGTGGTAATATGTTTATCCCCCTTTTTTGTAATTCTCTCCTCCACCATTCTCCCGTTTGTCTGAAATTCTTCCAACATCACATGAAAAGAGCTCGACAATGAGATATGTTTGTTGTTCTGTTCAGTAAAGATGACTTGTTTGTTTTCTTTGATTAGATGATGGTAAGCTCCAAGTCTGGTGCTGGCATCCGAAGCCTGAGAACGGTCATTTCTAAGTTAGCTCGATTTATCAAACCATGAAAAGGTAGTAATGTGTGCACCACTTCCCGTCATCTTATTCTCATGTCCTTTCTTCACATCTCTCTTCTTGATAATGGTATGTTTTTACTTGAATTGGGATCTGAATTTGTCTTTCCTCAAGTAGTATGAAGGCTAATTGTGATATCAACTGTTGGTCCTTTCTCAGTTTTGTTGCATCCTTTTTTTTGGGGGGGTTTCAGATCAAAATGCCCAAGTGATTGTTTCTTGTTGTCTGCCAGAGGCTGCCTGCCCATCACTCATCTGTGGCCCTCAAGCAGCAGCAGATGAAGGTTGGTCTATATGATTGTCAATCAGTTCCTCATATTTCTGAATCAGTTCAGTGCATAATGGCTAAATTCTGAAATTCATCTAGGTCTGAAGTTTCAACCCCAACTTCTAAGACATGGCGTACATTCATGCATGCATACAGGCTCTGCCTGCCATACTGACCTCAGAATGACTCGTGTATGGAATCTCGTGTGCCAGAAGAAAATGTAAATAGCCATCGTCAAAAAAATTTCCCTTCGATCAAGATTTCTAGATCATCAGAGGGTAGAAGATTGTCCGTCAGTCAAATGGAATTTTTGCCGTTTTAACATGTAAAATGAATCATGTACCTCTCAACAATGATTTTCTGGTAACGTTAATTTTTATGTTCACTGGCTTCCAACAATGTTGTAATCATCTCTTTATATCAAACTTGTTTCATTAGTGGGGTCTGTGATTCAAGGATACACTCTTTGTTTTTCTGAACTCTAACTTTAATTTTAATTTTACATAAATTCTTATATATTATTATCATTTTCATATACAAATTTTTATTTTATAATTTATTATACAATTGTAACATTAGTTGTGAAATTATTTTTAATTTTAGCTATTCATAAATAAATGAGCCTTAAGTATTTTGGATGAGTGTATAAAACATGGGTTTCCAGGATAATATGGCTTTCATAAACTTCGTTATTTTACATGATGAACATGGTTTGTTCGGTTTATGGAAAGTAGAAAACATTCTTACTCTTTTCTCTGTCAATTCACCTAAAATGGTACTTTGGAATTAATTGTATTTCTTACTCTTGGCTTAATTTTTGACACTTTTATTATTGCAAATGGAAGGAAAAGTCAGCAATTGATGATTCATCTGGATATAAAATATAGAGTGGAGTTACGGTATTGCCCTAGTTTTTTGTACGAGTGCAAGAGGAGTTTTGAGGGCCATACCTTGATACCATGTCAAGCTTCTCTCAAGCAGAATCCACAATGGAACTTATAAGGTCCTCCAGGTGGTTGGAGCTAAAAGACACGAGAGCTTTGAAAAAAGCAGAGATAGAAGTAAAGAATATGATGTAAAAGTAAACAGGCTTCTCTTAAGTCTTAAGTTAGCATGAAAATGAAAAAAATAAAGAGAGAAATAAAACCAATTATTGTGTTTCGAAATGAGTGGTAATGGAGAATGAGGAAATCATATATGTTAGCTTCAAATGAAATTTCATGATTAAATGTATTTTATACTTAAATATATTTAATGGTTTTACTAGTTCTCTTGCTACTACCATTGGAACAGGAGAACTATATATTTTATCGGTTCTCCATGACTTATCTAGACAACATAATAATTTCTCATTTCTTTTCTCTTCTCTGTTTCCTATTCTATTCACACTTATCCAAGCATACAAGTTTGAGACATGGGAACTGTATGTAGGAAACATAGAACAGGACAGTGTCAATGCAGAGGCCTAACTAAAATCGTAAGATAACGGTATCATCATTTTGATACGTTTAGGGCCATGAATTGAAGAACAAAGTGACTACTGCAAGTTGAAATCTACAGGAATCAGAACGGATGGCAATAATGCTACATCCATTCTGATAGAAAAACTGATTCTGTTATCTCTCTCTTCAGACCTATTCTGATGAGTACAATGACGTCTCTCATGATAAAGAAGAACCCTAATGAAGATTAACACGATTGAAATGCAAAGGAACAAATAAGGCAAATAAGAGAACCGGCTCTAATACCTGATACCCTTGGCAACTTCAAAAAAGTGTGCTACATTCTCCTCAGGTGTTCCCACTACAATGCCATGCCCAAGATTCAAAATATGTTTACTGCTACCTGCCTTTGCTACCGTGTCATGAATCCGCTTTGTGATGAACTCTTTTGATCCAAATAGAACACCAGGATCGATGTTGCCTTGGACTGCAATGTCAGATCCCATCCGTCTCCTACCGTCTGCCATGTCGACCGTCCAGTCCAAGCTAACAATGTCAACCCCTGTCAAGGGAAGCCTCTCGAGCAATCCTCCAGATCCACTTGCATAGAGGATAAGAGGCAAATCTGGATGTGTCTGCTTAACAGAATCCACTATCTGCTTCAAATAAGGTAAGCTGAATTCCTCGAAATCTGCTGGGCTTAGCTCCGTTGCCCAGGAATCAAAGATCTGGACTGCTTGAGCTCCATTGTCTGCTTGGTACTTGATGTATTTTGCCATAGAATCTGCAAATTTCTGTAACAATGCATGCAACACCTGTATTGTATTGAAATAAAATACATATAAGAGAGAGTTGGGTTTTAATAATCATTTTTTGTTTGTATTTCTGAGGAAAGAAGGTACAGATCATGCTAGTTAAACTACAGTGTACTACCTACAACATTACTGGACAGGAGTCACATGTATGATATTTATGTTGCCACTACCAACTATTTCATGCAGATGCAGAAATGCAGTAAAAACAAAAAAAAAGAGTACCTTTGGTTGAGAAAATGCCAACTGTTTTATCTTTGAAAAGTGCTTTGATGAACCACCTTCAACCACATAAGACGCCAGAGTGAATGGAGCTCCAACAAAACCCAGTACTGCTGCTTCATTTTTAACCTGATCAAATAAGAAATCATCGGTTTGCAACTGATGAAATTTTTTAATGAAACACAATAGTAACCCTTAAGTAATTTAATTTTATAAACCAATGAATATTATAAGAAAATGCTTGGGTAATTTCATTTCAGCAGCACCATGCTGCACAATAAAGAAACTTTGACAATATGCTTGATATTGCAAAACCAACTACATGGGCAGTTTACCAGCAGTATTCTAGGCAAACCTAATGCATGAAGCTTCCACATGTTCGGTTTAGGAAGGATTCAATTGAATGCAGCTTTCATATGATTCAAATGTGTGAACTTTAAGTCATAATGGAGCAACCTTACTGTTATGCCAAGACTCACATTGAAATTGTCCTAATAGTGTACAAAAACGAAATAAAATAGTCAACTTAAGCAACATTTCAAATTGGATTGAATTATGTACCCATGTGAATCAACCATATGGATATGAGTTTTTGAATAAATGGTTACAAAATGGTGATAAAAATGGAATCAAACTTGGTTCATTGGGTGCTGATTCAAAGGAGTTCATCTAAGGGAAACCAAAGTGCATGAAAGCACCAAGAGAGATTCTCGTCTTGCCGATGTACAGAATAGAAAGAAGAAAAGAAAAAGGTTGTACACACATGCCAAAGTAGACTTGGAGAGACTTATGATGTGGACAACTAGGATTACTTCTTCCATGTCCTATTGTGTCTTCTCATGCCCTGGGCTCCCAGCCATATCCAGGCCAAAGAAAAAAATGAGTGCACTTCAGTTTGTGTCCAAATTAGTTTCCCAGATGGAAGCACGTCCCACATAGATAGTTGTCCAATGAAACCTAAAGCCCAAGATTCATTCACTAATTGAATTTCTAACATCAATCTTCTTATAAAAAAAACTAATGGAGTTTATGGATATAATAAATTTTAAGGTCAGAGCTCTATGAGAATGGCATATACCATTCTCTTGAAAAGAAAAGGCAAACAATAAAAACATTGCCAAAATTATATCTACATACTCTGCAGTAGAAGAAAAAAATGAGAAAAAAGTTTGGTCAAATTGTGCAGATAGATTTTGGCAGATCAAGAAGGGTGAAAGAGTTAGGTACCTCAGCCCTCAAAATTCGCAATGCTTCACCAACATAAGGAACTGACTCCTCAGGTACGACTTCTCTCACATTATCCACCTCAGAGGCTGTTCTAAGCGGATTGTAAATGATAGGCCCCTTACCTTTAACAATGTCAAATGGTATATTCATTCCAGGAAGAGGGGTCAGAATGTCTGAGAACAAAATAACCTGCAAGAGAACATCGGTGTCAATGATAAATACCAGGACAAAGGCTATAAAAGAAAAGAAACTTGTCATAATCAAACCAATGCCCTAAAGGAATACCAGTGGAAGTGCAACGCATTACTAACACTTCATAGATATAAATACCGTTGGAAATGAGGAATGTTTGTAAAGGTTATAGGAATTGTATCAACAATTACAAGTGCCCAATTTGTGTCCCTTTCATAGCTCAAGTTCCTGTATGAAAGTCAAATGAAAGAATTAACCAACTGCAATAATTCAGTTGGCCAAAGGCAGTGTACTCGTAACTCTTATTAGAGTTCGAATCTTTGTGAAAACAAAAACTAGTACTATTATCCAAAAAAAAAGTAAAATGAAAGAATTGATCAAGGCCCACACTGGACCATAAGTTTGGCATAGGAGTCATTTAGATACCAAGAAACTTGAGCTTGCTGAAACTACCACATTATGCAATGAGACATTCTTCTTAGTTATATTAGTCCTAACTCCCAACTTTTAAACCTTTTCCATGTGGGACCAATTGATGAATGTGAAATAGAACCAGTAACAAGAAATGGAATAAAAAGATGAAAGACTAACCCCATCAGGTTTAAAAACTTTCCATGGTTGTAGAGAAATTTCAACAACAAGATCAACATTTTCTGATCTGTCACGAAACGAAGGATGCTTTTCACATAACGTTTGGTAACTCTGTCAAAAATAATTTGGATTAGAAAGTTGAAGGAATTATATTCTCCATCATGATGATAAAGTAAATTTATCAAAGGCAAAAAAGTAAAAAAGACAAGCATAGCACACTGGACTCCCACCAATGTGAGATTTAGAAAGTATGCAATTCTACATATTTTTACCTTCATGAATGGAGAGATTGTTTTCTAGGATTCACACCAATGACCTCCAATCATAATGAAACAACCTTACATTGCACTAAGGCCTTCACAGCCTTTAAAGAGGAAAACATGCACAAGTCTACTTGCTAACCACACAAAAGTTTAACCCTACCATGTCAAATGAAAAATCAGTTTTCTATCTCACCCTCTCTATAGAGAGTAAATTTATGTGTGTGCAACAGTGTGTGAATATTGCCTGCATTTGTAACAAAATAATCTCTATCTATTTTTGACAAGCATGTTTATTAAAAAGGGTGTGTAGACAAAAACAATATAGGGAACAAGATGTTGTAAATGTTTTATGAAAAGTTGACGTCGTAGGGAACTCCATGACAAAGAGCACAAGCCGAATGTAGGTAGCCTAAAGAACATATACAAAAATTAACTAGACAAATTTGAAAGTCATCTTAATTACAAAACCTGCCTTCATGTACCTCCCTGCTTGCCTCATAAGCCAAACTGGAGGACGCTCTACTTTTATTCCTCGCACAGCATCTAGTAAGAGAGGTTCAGCTGTACCAGCTACTTGTGTCTCTGCAACAAATTCTTCCATGTAAAAGAAGAGGAATAAGGCAGTTGTCTTTGTTAAAAATCACGCATCAATTGTATAAAATGAAGTGATGAGGGTGAATGGCCAGAAATTTTTACAAAAGGACAAACTTTCCCATACCGAAATAGTGGAATCACGCAAAAAATTGCTATGTTTGCATCTGCCATGACTCGAACTTAATGTTAAAGGACTATGGAACAACAAGCTAATCATCAAATTATGATTCTTCTATTGTTATATACATATACAATTTATATTTACATTATTCAATAAAAATCAACAATTCAAAATGTTCTCACGTTCGATTTGCACATACTTTTTACTAGAAGTACATGGAAATGAGATTACAACCATAATCAGATAGGCCATTTGAATATCAAAGTAATAATCAACTAACAAATTTCTTTAAAAAATGAGTGTTAAACCTTCCGGTTATGATTATGAACCAGAAATGCACGTTTTTGATTATCAAATCTTCCACTTATGAACTAAAAGTTAGTTAGCATTCAGTCATACACGGCCATAAACAGAACAGACCACAGGAACATCCATGTAATACTCAATTAACAACTAATAAGTGAAAAGGTCTTCCATATCAAACATTCCATCTATCAGTTACGAGCACCACCTATAGAAAGCAGCGAAAAGACAGAAAGCACGCAAGTCCAATCCCAACGACTGTAACTTGAAACACACGATCACCCTCTCTCACTCTCCAACCAGAGGAATCACGATCAAAATAGAAGCCCGTTCCCGAGAAACCTCTCTCTCTCTCTCTCTCTCTCTCTCTCTCTCTCTTCTACCAGCCAAAAAAAAACAAAAAACAAAAAACAAAAACGAAGAAAGCCGAATTCAACGCCATCGGTCACTCACTCGTGAAATCAGGTAATTCGATTCGATTCCATAGGGAACACAAGATCACCTCCGACGACGCAGCGGACACGGAGAGAACTCGGTGCTGACCGCCGGCGGTTAGCGGCGGACCTGGGGATGATCAACGGAGAGATGACGAATGGAGCATGGACGCACGAAGACATCGTTCTTCCTCCTCCTCCTTCTCTTCTTCCTCTTCTCCGCCTCTGCTCCGGTAGGTCGCCTCGCAGAGAGCAGAGAGCAGAGAGTGAAGGGGGAGCTGATGAAATATAGGATAAGATTCCCACCTATCAAATGACCTCTTATTTGACTCTATTTACGACAATACCACCGTTGGTTGTCTTGATAACTAACATTTTCGCCGCGTTTAGCACGAAATTTTTCAACAATTTCTTAAAATTGTATTTATTAAATAAGAAAATAATATATTGATTTTTAAGTTAGTTGACAATGATTTATATTTATTTTAATATTTAAATAAAATATATAAAATAATAGAATTATATTTTTTAATGTTTTTATTTTTTATTTGAATTCATATGTAAATTTGAGTCTAGTTATTAAAATTAAATAGAAATAAATTGTCAAAAATTCTTTTTTAGTTAGAATTAAATTAGATAGATTTGAATTCAATATAAAGGCATCTATGCACATCAAAGAATTGAACAAAAATTACAAAATTTGAAATTTCAATGTTTATGCATATATCAAGATAGAATTGAATTTATTTTTTATTTAAAAATAGTAAAAAATTAATATATTTTAAAATTTAATTATTCATTGAATATACTTTTTGGAGACATAACGATTACGATATGTCTCGTGGGGGAAGGGGGTGGAGAGATTCTGCTAGATTTATAATGAGTGGTTGAAATTGAATTATAGACTTTTTTTATTATATAAATTTTGTCTAATTTCATGAAAAAATTAAATTTCGTCGAAAAGGATCCACGTAAACATTCAAATTGAACAGAATTGAATTTTTTTTCAATTCAATTCTCTCTAATTCCGTCAACACAAATCCTCCAAACTATTATCCTTTAGGGTTTATTTGTACCACCAAAATCTGTTAAAAAGAATATGTCAGAATGTATTGAATTATATCAAAAGAGAATTTATCAGAATGTGACAAAATGTTAGAAAAATAGAAGATATTTGTGACAGTCGTGAAATTGATTAAAATATCTTAGAATTGAAGTAAATGTATTAGAATTATATAAGTAATGTAATAAAAGTTTGTTACATTATAAAAATTCATAAACATAGTGCATAATATTTAAGTGAATGTATCAAAATTACATAAGTTAATTATTACATGCAAGTTATTACTAATTTTTATTTAAATAATATTTTTATTTAATATATTATTTTTTTTCAATTTTCTTATTCTTTCGTTTCTATCATTCACCTTTGTTTTCATTGTTTATTCATACACCCAACGATAACATTTCAAGGGGGAGGTGTGAAAGTTCTGTTATGTTTAAATAAGATGGAATATTTAAAAAGTATTTCTTTACTTTTCGTCCTGCATAAATACCTTATATTTTTTAAAACTTCCTCTCATTTTTCATTTTACTCAGATTCCAATAGATTTTGGAAAAGGAAATTTCTTTTGTGCATTTTGAAAATTAAAGAAAAAGAAATTTTGGAAAATGAAAAGGTAAAGTAAAGTGAAATTCGTGAAAAAGAAAATTTAAGGTCTGTTCGACACTCTCAAAGTGGAAAAAATCAATTTTTTGTCCATTCCACTGTAGAATGCGTTTTTTTCTCTATATACACTCTCTAATGTGATCTTTGCTTTCCATTGTCACCCTTGCCTGCGCACGATCTTCACCATTGCCAACTCCTCCTCACATGATCCCCACCTTCATCGGCTCCTCTACACACAATCCTCACCTTTGTTGGCTCCACTGTGCACGATCCCTGCCCTTGCTTGCTTCCCTCTCCACCATCGTATGATCTCCTCCCTCACCTATCTTCGCTCGTGCCCCTCTTCTCCTATGCCCTCTTTGCCTTCGGCTTTCTTCCGTGCACGGTCCCTGACCTCTACTCTCACCTTGGCCAACGAATGTTCCTTCATTGGACAAGGGAACTTTCGTCTACAAGAAGAATTATGCCTTGGCTTTGTGGTGTTAGCACATAAAACCATGAAACGTCATGGTGTTATTATATATGACTATGAGGCTCTATATGGTTACAAGCTCATAAATGATTTTGTTTAAATATGTTATATATGTTTAGTTATTTTAATTAAATTATAAAATAATTTTGTTTAAAGTAAATAAATGTTAATGTGATAAGAGACATAATGATAAAATAATAAAAAGAGTAGATTGAAGAATATGAATAGTGTGATAGAAATTAGGAATACTCTCGGGAACTAGGAGTGACATTTGTGAATGAACCATTAGAAGAGTTATTTGTGTACCTAATGGAAAATCTAAAAAATCTATATTTTCACTTTCCTTGTTTATGCATGTATGAAAAATTAAAGAAAATTTTCGTATAAATTTCATCTACATGGTTAATAGCTTAAAAAAATAAGTTCAAATATTCAAAATTAAATATTCAATTGTTCGACTACAAAGGCGGAGAGCGGTTTTCATGATTTTCATGGTATTCAATATGCAAAAAAAGATTTCATCTAATTTTTATAATTTTTTATCTCGCAAAAAAGGACTGCAATGAATAAGCATTTGTGCTAAACAATCAACTACGATGGAGGAGCGGTAAAGGTGGACAAGCAACAAAGGCAAATGAGGAAGGTGAAGGTAGACAAGTGGCGAAGGTGAAAGCAGACAAGTAACTACGAAGGTCATGAACATGAGCTTTGGCAGTCGCAAGTGCAAGATTCAACGATTATAAGCGTGAACTACAATCGCAAGTGTGAGTGTGGTGATCCTAATTTTTCCAAGATGAGTAAAAATTTTAGAAGAGAGAAGGCATAATCCTTTTATATCATTGAAAATTTTTTATTTTTTTTTTAAATTTCTGATTTACACAAATGACTTATTATTTATGATTTTTAGTATATACACAAACCCCACCCCCTTAATATTAATAAAAATTCCTTCATCTACCGGTTCAGTATCAAACCAGTTCTGTTCAACGACCGGTTCTGTGCAGGTAGGCCATATAAATTGGAAAAAGAAAATTACGGGAAAAAAGGGGAGAATTCACCGTCCCTCCCCCCCCCCGACGACTCTGCCCTAGGCCACTGCCCTCTCCGCGAACCCCCGATTCGTATCCACAGCGCCGAGGCATCGTCGTCGCCGCCGCCGCCGCCGCCGCCTGCAGGTTCGACGTTCCTCCTTCTCTATCGTCGATAATGTCGTCTTCGTCTTTTTCCCGCACGCTTTATTCGTTCACTCTGACCCTCATTAGCTCCATTTCCTTCGAGTCGACAACGCAGTTGAGTGTGTCAGATCCCCGCCGTCTCGGGACGGAAGGAGGCGGTCGGTGGCGACCTATGTTGGGAGGTCGGAAGCTTCCGTTGGAGCGAGATGCTAGAGAAGTACGTGGATTTCTCTGTCGGATCGGTTCCGACGGTTGACTATTTAGGAACACAATGAATATTGGTTAATCTCCACTTGCCTTCCCTGGAGGAAAGGGTGGCTGTTTATCACGATTCAATTGTAGAAGTTTGTTACAACTATATGCTACGGAAAAGGAAAGGAGTTAATCTTTATCACGCCACAATTTTGAGATGACCTTTGTTATTGTGCCACGCGGATGACGCCCATAGGTCGTCCTCGATGAAAACTTCTGGAAATCGGAGATGGACTTTTTCACAAGGTTCTCACGTTGCTTCTTTCTCGCCTTTCTCTTTCCATTGGACCAATACATTTACTGCTGCTCATCCTCTTCTTTTGGCAAGATGTCATCATAGAATCTTTTTTGGAACTCTGTCGAAAGTCCCCTGGTCTTTTGGAATACGTTCAACCGGTCATTCTCTGATCTTTTCTTTTTGGAGTGAAATGTGGAATGTTGAGTGAATTTGAGCTGCCTTTGGGAGCTTTAGTTTGCATGCCACTGGTTTAATGTGCTCTAGTATCTGGAATGGTCCATAATACCTTGGCCCCAACTTCTGCTTCTTGGGATGAGCTACAATTACCTGTTTATAAGGAATTAGTTGTAAATAAACCCATTGACCTACCTGAAACTCCTTGTCCTGTTGTGAACGATTGGCTAGATTCTTTGGTTTTATGCTCACCAAATATTTTCTTGAAGTAACTTGAGGATCTCCTTTTTTTCTTAGTTGCTCCTTTACTGTGGCTACTTAAGTGGTTCTGGATTCTAGGCCCACAAGCTCAGGAGGTGGTCTTCCTTGTAAGGTGATAATTTGGAGGAATGGTGGTAGCTCATGTTATAGTTATACTTGGCCCAACATAACTATTGGCTCCACTCCTATGGCTGGAACATGCAGAAAGATCGAAGATATTGTTCCACACTCTAGTTAATTGCCTTTGACTAACTATCCATTTATGGGTGGTAAGTCATACTCATTTTAAGTAGGGTTTGGTTATGCTTGAATAAGTCTTTCCATAATGAGTTCATGAAAATTGGATCTTGATTTGTAACAATCTCTCGTGGGAATCTGTGTAGCGTAACCACCTACTTTATGAACTACTTGCGTGGTTGTATATAGGTGCCATAGGGCAATGTGGCCGACGACTAGTCTGTCATGGAACTCTTGCAACAACTTATTTTTAAGGGGGGAGTGGGTTTTTATGATGAGTTAATTCTTGTACCATAATACCTTGTTGATTTCCTTATAATATTTTGGGTTGAGCTTTCCTCCCTGCTAGTTGTTCATAAGATCCTTCAAGTTCTCTTCTTCTTCATAGGTCTGCTTGAGCTCTTCCACCCTAGTTGATTGTAGTTCTAATATTGGTTGTAGCTTTGCCTCTTCGTCTCTTCTAGATAGGGCATCTACCATAATGTTGGATTTTCCCCTTCTGAACTTGATATGGAAGTCGAAACCTATAAGCTTGGACAACCATCATTACTAAGTGGGAGTATGAATTCATTGCTCTACTAGGACTTGCAGGCTTTGTTGATTGGTTCATATAACAAAGTGCTTTCCAAGGAGTTCCTTATCTTGACCACTAGCATGATGGTTGTCATCTCTTGTTCATACATTAAAAGCCCCTGTTGTCGTTCATTGAAAGCTTGGCTAAGGTATGCGACTAGTCTACCTTCATGTATGAGGAATACTCCCACTCCAAGGTCTGACACATCACTTTTGATGACAAATGTCTTATTAAAATCGGGGAGGGTAAGGATGGGCATGTTAATAAGATCATTCTTTAGGACTTGGAATGGCTTTGCCATGGTTTTTTTTTTCTTTCAAATCTCTGTACATTTTTCCTTTGCCATGGTTGGGTTCCACTGGAACCATCCTTTCTTAAGAAAGGATGCCAAGGTAACTGTTAGAGTTTCGAATATTGCTATAAATTGGTGATAGTACATTGCCAAGCCTAGAAAAGCCCGAAGCCTTTAAATGTTAGATGGAGTTGGTTAATCCTAAATCGCTTGGATTTTTTCCATTTAGCGCCAGACATGGCCTTCTTTGATGACACACCCCAGGTAAGTCACTTTACTGCTTTCGAATTGGCATTTACTTTCCTTTACAAATAGCAAATGCTCTCTTAGGATTTTGAGGACTTGTCATAAATGCTTCCAATGCTCTTCCCTAGTTGGACTATAGACAAGGATATTGTCAAAAAATACCAGCATCGATTGTTGGAGAAGTGGTAGAAATATTTTGTCCATATGACCTTGGAATGTGGATGGTGCATTGGATAAGTCGAAAGGCATTACAAGAAACGTGTAGGCACCTTCACCAGATGAATGCAGATTTGATGGTACCTTGAGTGCAAGTCTAACTTAAAGAAACATCGCACCTTTACCAACTTGTCTTGAATCTCCTTTATGATTGGGATTAGGAAGGTGTCCCTTATGGTGTTCTGGTTAAGCTCTTTGTAATCTACACAGAACCTCCAAGACTCACCCCTCTTCCTCACCAGCAGTGCTAGAGTTGAATGGGGACTGGTGTTGGTTTGGATGATGCTAGCCTTGAGTAACTTTGCCATTTGTCTTTCAATTTCATATTTTTGGAATTGGGGGTATTTGTATGGCCACACTAAGATTCTTTTGTCTTTGTCCTTCAACGAGATCCTTTGGTTTTCTGATTTGGATGGAGGTAGTTGGAAGACTTCCTCGAACTACCTCAAGAGTGTTTCTAATTCTGGCGGTTAGATGATATTTTCAAAAGAATGTAGGTAAGATGTCCATATGCTTATGGAAACACATTAAAAAATCTCTATTTGTATCCATCTTCCTGAGTTCAGTGTATCCTGTGTTCTTCCAGACATTTCAACTCCCTCAGTATCTTAACATTAATGCCCCGTTACTAATTTTCTTGGAATGCTCATTAATTGCCACAAAATTTTATGTCATTTTACAATTGGTCCTGAATGATTCTAATATTTTTATCTGTAATAAAGATATTCTAATATTTTTATTTATAAATTATTTTTAAGGTTGGTATTGCTTTCATTATTGTTAATTGCATCTTCTTTTTGTTGGCAGAAAGCATCTGTCCACAGTTTTTATTTTTTGTTACCAGCTTATTTGCTTTGGAGACGGTGCTCTTTATATGTCATTTGCTTGTATTTTGAAACTGGAATTTTATGCTTCTGGAGTTAATGCTTGATGATACTCACTTTCAGCTGAATTACGTGATCAGAAATCTTCTTTATAATATACATGCGTTCTTTGATTCTCTCACATGGAACGAGGTAGGCAAAGAAAAGGTTCAGGACATCGTAATCTTGGAAAGAAGTCCCAAGGTATAGAACATGAATGTGGTCAAGAGAAAGTAGATGCGCAGGCCTCTGCAAACAAAACTAATTTTGTAAACAAACGAAAGAAGAGTCATGAAAACGTTAAAGGAAGAAGATATCCCCTTAGATCTTCACAAAATGGTGTTCGAGTTCTTCGATCAATGTCAAGTAAGGCTAGTAAGGCAGTTTGTGTGGCATCAATTGCTCAGCCAATAACTACAGACCATAGAAGGAAAAAGAAGAGAAGAACAAAAAAAGCAGTTAAAGATGAGTACTCCAGAATTAGAAAGCATGTGAGATACTTACTTCATCGGATGGCCTATGAACAGAATTTTGTCGATGCATATGCCAGTGAAGGCTGGAAAGGACAAAGGTCTGTGGCAATTTATGTGCATACTGATGTCTGTTTTCTATCCTAATCCAAGTACCTTTTTGCTACTCTCAGTTCTTTTCTTGACACATGTTATCCATCATTTTGTTGAAATAAAAGTAGGTTTAAGCCCCTCTTTCATTTTATTGTACAGAAAAAATTTGTATGGTGTTCACATTTACAGACTTCCTATTTGATATTTTTCCCATATTTTTCTTCATTTACAGTGAGCATACTCCTGTCTTTGTTCTAACTAATTTGTCTGGACTTGCAGCTTGGAAAAGATTAGGCCTGAGAAGGAGCTTGAACGAGCCAAGTCTGAAATTGTGAAATGCAAATTAAGAATTCGAAGTCAATTTCAACAACTTGATTCTTTGATTTCCAAGGGAAGGCTTGATGATTCTTTGTTTGATTCTGAAGGGGAAATTGACAGTGAAGATGTATGTCTTGCCCATGTTAATTTTTTTTTCTTTGAGAAGGTTAAGGATATGATTTTGTCATTAACACTAAATAACCAATAGAAAAGCAGATTGATCAAGGGAGATTGATCTTAAAAAAGAACACCACAATTAAAGCCTCCTAGGATTTTGATCCATCAACTAACACAGAAGTCTGACACACAGCCCAGGCAACATCAGATACATCCTGTCTAGCATCATTGAACACAACATCATTCTTTAAATTCCGGAATCTCCAGCCTGTTACATGAATAACAATCAAATGACGATGCTGTCCTGCAGAAAGCTTCACTTTAAACCATTGCACAGCCTTAGCCTGTATAAGTCTTCACATGAGTCCGCTCAAACTACATACTGCATAGACATCATCATCACTTGCCTCCAAACCGATTTACTGACAGGGTAAGAAAAGGACAGATGGTTAACATCATCACAGTTCTAGTGTTTGCAGAAGCTGGTCATTCCCTCCTTAAAAACAAGCTTGTTCAACTGTCTCACCCTGCAGTTCTTGTAAATTCAGGCTGAATTAATTTTAGTTTAGTCTCCTGAAGACAGATCAGTGTGACCCCATTTTGCCTTACTAAATCCCTGACATGCTTTTGCTTATCCTTCCCCTGCTTGATTTTGTTAAATTAGTTTATTTAGTTCTCATGAATGGTTTTACATAGGTTTCAACTGTTAAACTTATTCTATACCATGTTGATTTTGACATCTTTAGGATTAGTTACCATTTGTCCTCTTATTATCTTGCTCAAGTACCTAACTCCCTTAAAATCTTTTTGTAAGTGCATATTTATATTCTTATTATATGCTTTTTCTGTTTTGCATGGTCACCTTATAAGAAACAAGAGCTGAAAGTATCATCTGTTCTTACCATTCCCATCATTTAATTTTGTACTTTACGTATGCATTTGTTCTTTTAGTGGAAATTTACCTCCATTGGATTGGATATATACACTTTTACTTTCTGCATTTGTTCTTTGGATGGAGATAACCTCTGGTGGATTGGATACTATATGAGAATGTCAAAGTTTTTTGTCATTGGAAACTGGATTGTATTTGAAATGGCTTATGATTTCCTGTAAGCATTGGGAAGTCTGATGAATTTGTCTATCCATTGGCATGGCGCAGATTAATTGTGCCAAATGTGGCTCAAAAGAGTTAAGAAAGAACAATGACATAATTCTTTGTGATGGCATTTGTAACCGAGGCTTCCATCAGAAATGCTTGACACCTCCATTGTTAAATGAAGATAGTAAGTTTGATCTCTTTAAAATATCTTTTATTTGAACAACATATACAAAACTGTTATAATTGTTGATAGCACTACAGTTCCTCCTGGAGACAATGCTTGGTTATGCCCTGGTTGTGATTGCAAACATGAATGTGTCCTTTTCATCACTGAATTCCATGGATCAGATCTGTCAATTGAAGATTCATGGGAGGTAGAAGTGCTTCATCTAGTTGTATACTCTTTGTCATATTTTAAATTTTTTCACCACTGGCCTGTGTAGATGCAACAAATATTTTCACATTTTTTAGCTTCAAGAAATATATCCAATTATTAGTTCCATCCAAGAAGTTCGCTGTCAGTACTTATTGGGATTAAGGCAGTGGTTGTATCCAAGAAGAAGGTTTTTCAGTTGTCTCTTAATCATGTGCAGAAGGTTTTTCCAGAGGCTGCTGCTCTTGCTGCTCGAGATAAGAAATATGATGACTTGGGATTACCATCAGACGATTCAGAGGATGATGATTATGCTCCTGGTCGTCCAGTAGATGAGGGAATGGTTGATGGAGAAAATTTTGAAGAAAGTTCTGCAGAAGATAGTTCTGACGAATCATTCACTTCTGAAGATCCAGTGGTGGCAACTGGTGGCTTATCTACCAAAAATTTGGAATATCCTTCTGATGAATCTGTTGATGATGATTTTGATCCTGATAAACCATCTCCTAAGGTGCAAACTCAAAGTGACAGAACTAGCTCTGATCAATCAAACTTTACTTCTGATACTGATGATCTGGCTGAGTTTTTTGGTTCGAAAGAAGATTTAGAACCTACAGTAGAGAATAATGTAGATCCTTTTGAGTCTAGCATAAGAAGGCCTACGTGGGAAAGGGATATAAAAAGGTCTACAGAAAATGGTCAGCTTCTTTCTCTAGCTGAGCAATATATAGACCATGAAAATATTCCTGTGATTCCAGTAAAAGGGAGTGACAAACAATCGGACTGTCAAAATCTATATAAGGTGAATTTTCACAATGATTTTTTTACTAGTTTCTATACATGGTATTTTGCATTTGTTGTCATGTATCTGCTTGATTGCATGGTTCTCTCATGTATAAACATAGATATGACTATGATAACTGCTCTGATCTCGCAGTTTTATGGATAATTGCCATTTTCCTATAGTAAGTTCTTATTTTTAGAAATAACAGAGGCTTATGCTGTTATCTTATTTCTTAAGATTGATGCCATTATCACATGCAAAGAAGTCACATCTTTTATTGCTGCCAGTTTGGATTTTTTTGATTCATGATAGGTTTAAGGTGTTGTGGGACAAGACATCTATGGAATCACGTATCAATTCATATTGGTGAAATTTCACTAATATCACATAACCACACGTAAAAAGTTAGCATTATTAGGGTAAGTACGCTTTAAATAGATGAGTAGTAATATCATAAGGGATAAGCTAAGAAACGATTTTATTAAGAATAGAGTAGGATTGAACTTATTGAAGATAAGAAAAAATCAAGTATTTTGGTCATTTCTTTAAGAGATCAAGGAATGCATTAGTTAGAAGAAAAGAATTAACTAGTTTAGAAGAAATTTTAAAAAATAGTTAGACATAAACTACTTGAGTATGAGATGTAAGAAAAGATATAAATTTATGTAATTTAACCAACTATTTGACAATAAATAAAAATACTTAAAAGGAAAGGATTCATGTAGTCAATTGCATATAGTAGGATTATGAACAAGTTTTGATAGAGTTTTCGATCTTCAGGAAATGAATTGAGAAGTATTTAATTTCTCTCAGTTCTTCAATTTGGTTGTTAGCATTGTGTTGCAACTTCTTTAGAGATCCCAGCAAGTTGGATGGATGCCTAAAAGATACTTGTACTGGAATTTGTATTAAAAAAGTATATTGCATTGAAAATGAAACTGTAATTGCTAAATCCTTGTGTTACTAGTTGTGGTGGCTCGGCCTATGATATTTTTTCGGCAAACCTCAGGAGTTCAGTAATAGTACAAGATGACAAGGACATCACATTCATACAAGTGGAGAATGCTTGGAGGGGGGGTTCACTTCAACCATAATGCAGTAGAGATGGCAATTGTGAATTCTCGCCCTTCATTTTTTTTCTCAAAACTAGAGCTTTGATGTCACGTCAAAAAAGTAGATAATGGAATGATATTGATATTGCTTTTGAAAATGTACAATATCCTATATTTGTGAAAATTATTACTTGACCTTAAAAGTAACCAATTACGTAACCTATAGGTAACCTAATCGTGACCTACTTACGGATTTGTTCATTCTAACAGAAATAAATATATTTATGTTTTTAGATATATAAAATAAAAAATCCGAAAAATATGTCCAGGCAATTAAATGCCTATCATCTTGTCTGGTCATGCTTTGGTGCTTAGGTGGGTGCCTATCATATTTTACCTATATGAATGAAACAGAATCTAAGCCTTCAAACTGGACTAATATTGAGAGTAAGTTTTTCCTGTAGAGTGCGTATAGTCACAACTACCTATTATATTTCCAATATCTTCTTCTGAAAAAACGTTTGTCGATCATTTCTTTCAGGTTTTTTCTGTTTCTCCAGACTATTATTTTGCTTAAGCAAATTGCCTTCCTGCTCCATCCTTAACTGTTTACCTTCTCTAGTATGAAAATTTCTTCACTCTTTCTCTAATAGCACTTTTTAATTTTTCAAGGAGACATATGGTAATGCTTCTTCAGATTCTAGTGATGATGAAGATGAGGCCAACAGAAATATGATGAAAGTGAAGAATAACACCACAGGACTGCTTTCAAAGAATACCCGTATGATGGACAACCATGGAACTCACAGAACTGTAAATGGCCATAGTACCGATCTACTGGAAGACCCAAAGTTAGACAGTCCAGATTTTTCATTAGAAAACAAATCACAATGCAGAAAGAGAAAATTGCAAAAGAGATTGCTATCTAGTGCTGACAATTACTTTCCGGAACGTAGTCCCAGTAAAGACACATCTATGAAGGTACATTTTGGAGGCACTAATGCATATAATGGCAACTCTGAACTCTAGGAAATTTCTCATAAAACATCAACATATAGTTCTCATAAGTTGAAAATTGCCTCTGTACAGCATAATTGTTTGTCAGATTTGGATCCTGAAGGAAGCAAAAGTTCATCTTCAGGCTGTAGATATTTTGGTGAATTAATAACTCAGGTATCATTCTTTCACTAACGCATATAATGGCTACTCTGAACTCTGACAAATTCCTCATCACACGTCAACATATAGTTCAAAAGTTACTGTAGTTTGATTGCATTGTTTTCCTAGAGCTATTGCGTTTAATTTCAATTTCTTAAGTTGGATTTCATGAGTGTAACACTAATTTCCCACCTTGAATTTTGAGTAGAAACTACGGGAGTCATTTGAAGAGACTCATTATCCCAGCCATGAAATGAAAGAAAATTTAGCAAATGAACTTGGCATTACACCTAAACAGGTTCATTTCAATCTATACTTATTTATCTTTTTCTTTATGAACGTTGTTCATTAATTACCGTAAAGCAAGTTGAAATCCACAGGTAGACAAATGGTTTTCAAATGCTCGGCACAGCTTTCATGTTTCAACAATGGTAACCAGTCAACCGGCAAGGATTACTGGCAAGGGAATCACTACTACTGTGGACAGCACTCCAATTGGCCCATTCATCGAGTCAGTGAAGACAGCACCAACAACCAAAACAAAAACTGCAACAGACGAGTGTGCACCAGTAAGCATGAAGTGCAACACATCTGATAAGATGGTAGTCTCCCAAGCATATTCTGAATGTGATCAGCAAAATCTTCAGAACAAAGCATCGTCATCAAGTGTCACCATTGGTAAAATTGTAGAGGAAACCAAAGAGACACTAATTGAACAAATCGATAGGCAACAACTTCTATTGCGAGAATTGAGGAAAAGAAAACGGTGCAAGTGATGTGGATGGCACTAAACTACTATAGATGAATCCAAAGGGAACTGGTATGCCCTGGCTTATTGGCAGGACTGACATTATTAGAAAGTTCTACAATTGATTTCTCTATCCAACAGTGGCTTTGATATGTGCATCAGACAAGGTACCCTACAGTTCACTGGGACTATTATCACTTTTTTCTAGATGGGAACAATCATGACAAATTTTGAGTGCTCATCAAGTTCCCATTTTAGCGAAACACCAACACAGGTTGTGGCCATTTTTTTCTAAAGTTTTCTGTTGATCTTTTCACCCAAATGTTGCAGCATTTATTGGTTGCCAGCCACGAGAAAATGGCATTGTCTAATGGCTAAAAGCCTTAAAAACTGTTGTAATAGTGTGCAATTATTATTTTAGATCATTCTGCCTTGGTGGTAAGTATCCAGTTAGAATTTAGATCACCAGTATGCAGGAATAAGAATTTTGCTATTGGGCTGCATCATCTGAAGAATTTGAAAGTAAGTGCAGGCAGAGCCCCATATTCAGTTTCCTTGAATGATGTTCAAATTGGGGATGTTACCAGAAAACTCTCCCAGTCTTTCATTCGTAGGGGGCTTGTATTTGGAAGTACGTTTTGAACTTCAACTTATCATGAAAAGCCTGCTTTTCATTAAAATCATATTTACCAGCATTTGAGCTTAAAATCATAAAAATATAAATTTTATTACTTGAAAAATTACAGAATAAAATATACATGGAATCTTTTTTGATAGGAAGATTGCATTCCATCTGTCAGTTTCATAAGTAGTTCAAAATACTTTTCATATTATTTGCAAATATTCTTTCTTATGTTTTTGATGTTATCAATGCATAATTTTTATGTTAATACAAAAATGTGCAGGCACAAATTTATATTTTATGTTAATTTAAAATTACACATACAAAATCATATATAGTTTATTTAAAGATTTTATTTCATAATCTGATTAGCCATCATATGTTTAGTTTTGTAGTGACAATCAGGGTTTCCCATGTGGTGCTAATGCTCTTGTTCTTGGAATGACGTTGGTCTTTAGCAAGGTGTTGCACAATGGTCTGGCTAGTTAATCCTTATCACCACCCCCCAGTCCACGACCATTCCTTGTATTAGTGCTTGGAATTTTGCATAGAAATTTATATGGCTATTATTGTTTTCAAATTAAGTCCAACCCAATTCAAGATCTTGCCTTATATATATATTTTTTTTTGTCTTGTAAGGGTAGGTAGTATTTTTGTTCAGGGTCAAACTTTAGGACCACTTCCCTCATTCTGGAGGTAAAGACTGATATCCTTGACCAAGTCTGATGCAGAAAGACATGCTGACACAACTCTACGACATACCCAGATTAAATAAATTCTTGTGAAAAATAGGTGAAGACCCACAATGGAATGCCCCTCTCCAAGAGTGGTGTGTACACGCTTTTGTTTACGGCAATTCGTAATATATAATCTTGAAGTTGTAGTTGCTGCAAATGAATGCATAAAATCTTTACTGTAAATATGGTTGTTAAATGTGCTGCTTCTTGTTTATTCAGTGTATTATAATAATACTAAAGGGTTGGGAGTTGCTCTTGCACAATTTCTATTGAGGAGCAGTTTTTAATTTCTGCTGTGCAAACAATTGGGAGTAGCAGATAAATGCTGTTTATGTGATTTTGATCAAAATGCAAGAAACAAATGTATCATGGTCAAGTTGATTTTGCAAGGTGCCTTCTAATAATGATTCTTGGAATCCAGTAATTTGCATTTTTGTGTATCATGATATTACAGGGTGGATTGTGAAATTTTGCATTGACAATTGCATCTCTGGTGATCTTAGGGTGTGTTTGTATTCAACTTTATTTGGTATAGAGTTGATTTCAATAATTATGAAAAATTAAAGTTGAAAGTAGTGAAATAAATGGTATTAGAGTTATATAGTAAATTGTGTGATGAAAGTTTATATATGAGAATTTATACGATAATAATGACGTATAATGATTTTGTAGAACGTGCGTGTTGGGTGCTTTGGAGCCATTGATTTTGTAGAACGTGCGTGGTCATTGAAACGTTTAGATAATTCAAATTTAATTTGAATCATTGAATTAGAGTATCACCGGAAAGTAATTCCAATGGTATCATTAGGGAACATTTTCTAATTACATAAGATTAAGGATAGGAAGGGAAATGAAAACATAAGAGAGAGATTAATGATGGATTTCACAATCTTTGGGTTTTTATAAGTTATATACCCTTCAAAATTTATATTTAACATGGTTTGTATTCTCTTGATTTATATGATCATCAAAGAAATAAAACCACATATTAGCCAAAACACTTCAAATCCTAACATTAATTTGTAGTATTTTAAAATTCTTAGTTTTGAAAAATCAGGATACTAATATTATAAAATAAAATTATCTGGTGTGGGGATGGTGAAGAAATTATACTGTGATTACCGTTTTCGTTGACTCTTGTACAGTAAATAGAGTTATATTTGTTTAAATTTTTTTATAAATTAACTCTAGTTACTTTCAATCACCTGTATTATATAACATATTATTATTTATTAATATTATAGTAACTTTAATCACAAACGGTGTGTACCTTAAAGTTCGGTAATATTACGAGAGGATTTGTGGAAATTAATAAAAAAGAAAATTTAAAAATTTTTATTTATTAAAATATTAAAAATTTTACGAAATCATTTATACACTAAAATTTTAAAAAAATTATATTTAATTTTTAAAAATTTAAAAATATTTTAACGATAAAAAAAATATATATTATTAATTTTTAGGTGACACAAAGATGTGCATACTTATGTTCCAACAAAGGTAAAAAAGAAAAATGCAACCTTACATTTTGCAAAAAAGCCCAAACCTTTCTGGTAAAAAGAAAGAACCCCCAGAAAAAGGTGGAACAGGGGGATGAAAGCAGAGTGTGGTGGGTGAAGACGAGGAACGCCTTAAATTTTCTGCAGCGCCGCAGACGAAACCCACGCATTCCATCTCCATGGTCAACGCGGAATCGATCCCGAGATGACAGCTTTCTGCTCCCGAAACCCAAAGATCGAAGCTTTCTCACCGATTCCGCGGTTCAACACCGTCGCCACCTTCTTCGTTTCCAGCTCTGGGGTTAGTTTAGCGTTACGCGCCGCGGTGGGCTGGGAGTTGGAAGTGGAGGAGGACCATCTGTAGGTCGAGGGCGAGGAGAGTTCGAGAGAAGGTGGGATTAGGCGGGTACCCACCCAGCTTTTGCCGATTTGGGTTTTGGGTATTTGTGGAAGATCGGTAGGAAAGGTCCGGGCTTTCGATCGACTGCTGGGAGGGAAGTGGTTGGTTGGTTGGTGCTGGGGATTTAGATTGTACTGGAACTGGGTTACTTTCTGGATTTAGATTGGTCCCGTTTTCTTGTGTTTTTTGGATTCAGCTGGTGGTTTTGATGGAAGGGACCGAGGGAGCGGCACTTCTGACGGTCAGGAATTCGATCGAGGCACTGGGTAGGGGATTTGATGTGAACAATGACACCAGGTTGCTGTACTGCAAGGGTGTTTCTGGGCCAAGGGTGGTTGAGTTCGACGAAGAGCACACCAGGGACCATCCGGTTGTTAGTGGGCGTGTCTTGCGCAGTGTCTCCAGGGATGTGTTGTGCTCGCCGGAGAGCGCAAGGCGTGAGACCACCGGCGTTTACAGATACTGTCAGGTTTGCTCTATCATTCTCCTCTTCCACCAATTCATGAGTGTTTTGGGTGCAAAGGGTGCTGTTTACTTGCCGACCTCTTGCCTTTTTAGAGTAAAATTAGGCTTCACTTCTCGTTGACACTGTTGTTTTAGGTTCTGCTTGTTTCAACTTTTTTTAGTTCTTAAAATTACTCTTAATGTCATTATTACTATACAGATTTCAACATATAAACTTTTTTCACTTAAATTACTATGTAATTTCAACTTTATTCTTGAAATTAACTTCAACTTCAGCTCTATTTGACTCCTGAAGCTGAAAAAAGTTATCTCCAAACACACCCTTAGAAGGTGGAATGTCACTTGGCAGCTTAAAGGAAAAGAGTGAAGGCTAATGTCAGGAAAGCCATATATCTGTGGAAACTATTTCGAGAGCAGGGTTTTCAATTGTAATAAGTACCTTTTTTTTTCTTTCTAAGTTTGGGATGCCCTAAGCCTGTGAATGGAACCATAATCACATGCAACCTTCTTAACCAAAGGAAGACTTCATCATCCCATTGCTTCCACTATTTGTCAACAACAATTACAAACAATTATTGAATCGATGCCACTTTTGTGGTTTACATGATAAGTCAGGAAAACTGACATGCATAGGCAAAAATTTTCTGACATATTTCAATGTTTGATTCCATGGTTGACGATGACATAAAAGTTTATGTTTTCATGAATATATGCAGATGGCTGGATATTTTAACAATAAGGCCCTTTTGACAAGCAACATTCCCCTTGGAAGCTTTAACTCTGCATTTAGCTTTACTGGCTCAAAGCAAGTTGATGCTGCAGCCACAAAACACCTTTCCATGGATGGGGTTGTCATTCCTCTGTGCAGGGTTCAGCTGGTTAGAACACCTTTGTCATTACAGGAAGATGTCAAGCGTGCTGTTCCTCATTCTTGGGATCCTACTTCACTAGCAAGGTAAAATCACAAGCTACCATCGTTTAGCAATAAAGTGTGCCACAGATAGCTTGCATCTTTTAGTTTTTGAAATATTTCTCAACAGCTTCATAGAAAACTACGGCACGCATGTCATTACATCCATCACTGTTGGTGGTAAGGATGCAATCTATGTCAAACAGCAAAGCTCATCCCCATTATCAATAACGGAGGTAAAAAATTATATTCAAGATCTTGGAGATCAGAGATTCTCTGATGATGAAAGTCAGACAAGTTCAGGAAAAGCAAAATATAATGATAAGGTTCGTGTTTATTTCATCATCCATTTTCCCTCTATTGAGAACTTCACATGCATTCAAAAAATTATATCATCTGACCACTTTTAAGCTTATTCTTCTTGATTTTGCAGACTATAAATGCTAACTTATTCAACAGTCAAGGTGTATATCCACAGCCTCCTAGTTCTCCTTACCTTAGTGGCAAAGAGGTGCTCATTGCTTTTAACATTCGTTTTCATTGTATGCTGTTAGAGTGTATGAATAAATGGATATTATATGAAAGTTAGGGTTTCTTGTTATGTAATATAGTCTCTCTCTTGTAGCTTCTATATATAGAGGCAATGTCTTTGTTAATAAATCAATCAAATCTTCTGCCATTTCTTATTTTCCCATAGTATCAGAGTTTAGGTTCTAAGAGTTAAAAAAGTGTGAAAGATCTAGATAAGGAAGAGGGAAACGTTTACCGTTGTTGGCCAACCTCTACCTCACCTCCAACCTCTCATCATTTTTTCATTCTCTAGGTTGTGTTTGTTTTGTTTATTATTTGTTAATTCCTATTCATGTCTTCTCCTCTAACCCCAAGATCTTATTGTGACCCACCACAACCCTAGCCTACCTACATTGGCCACATCTCCCACTCCTCCCCAAGCTATTGGTAAAAAGAGAGCCGCCAACCAATTCCTACCTCTCCTCCAACAATCTTCAGATTTTCCAACCCTATTCTAGTGTTCCACCACTACCTTCACCCTGCTAGGTGGCTTTTCCAACCAGATCTTCCTCTACCACCACCAATTTAGTCTCCTTTAATGCCACTAGTAACCTTGTCATCTTCCTCCTCTCTTTGCTTTTCATCCCCTCCCCCAATCTTCTCCATTGTCTCCTTTTATGTCCTTTGCTGTCTTCTCTTGGTTGTGATGGGTTCATAAAGCACAAAGTGGAGGGAGATCAATGAGGGGACGATGGAAACATGAGTTTAAAAAAAGGGAGAAGAAAGAAAAGAGAGAAGGAGGGAGTGAGGCACGTGATTTGAAAAAAAGAAAGGATGTGGGATAGAAAGAGAGAAAAGAAAAATAGAATGTTAAAAATGTGTAAAAAAATAATGGTGGAAGAATTCAAAAGAAAGTCAAAAAAGGGGAAAAAAAAGGAAAGTTAAAAAATGGAGAAAAAATAATACATCTATCATCAACCTCTATATAAAAAAAGGGAAGTTGGTCAACATCAAAGATTACTTGATGTTGAAGTAATCTTGTTTTGCCTAAACAATATTTATTCTCCATGAGACTAGTCTCTTAATGCTAGGCAATGTTGCCTTGTTGCTCTATCACTACTTTGGATGGTTTAATGGTGATTTCAGTAGTGTTTATAGAAGCTCATATTTGTAAGTTTCTTTTAATATTTGTAGGTGTCCATTTTTGTTTGTGCTTGCCTACTATACAGTCAAAAAATTTTGACCATTATTTTTACTTAGATGTCAATCCTATCTGGATGCTATTGCTACTTTTTCTACAACGGTTATATTTCCTACT
This sequence comes from Amphibolis antarctica, assembly GCA_024699675.1. Classification (NCBI taxonomy): domain Eukaryota; kingdom Viridiplantae; phylum Streptophyta; class Magnoliopsida; order Alismatales; family Cymodoceaceae; genus Amphibolis; species Amphibolis antarctica. The sequence continues at coordinate 2,288 of JAMKPZ010003973.1, read as the reverse complement.
TTATTAATGTCTACTATAGTCGTGTATGTTTATTTTATTGTTTATTATTATATTTGAGTCTGTTGTAGGTTAGATATCTTAGATGTTTCAACCTAAAGGAGAGTGCATTGATAAGTAGATCCTTTTATGGAACTTAGGTTAGTTAAGCTATAGTTTCTTGTGGGTAGTTCTACACTTAACGGTCTCTTTCTTATAGCCTCTATATATAGAAACGTCTTTGTTAATGAATTGATCAAGTTCCACCATTTATTGTTTTCACCTATGCATTGCATGGTATTAGATATTGACCAACATGTTCTACGCAAATCTCTTGGGTTTTACACATTTCTATTGCAATCAGCAGTTAGTGCTAGTTACTTTGAATGGATTTCTTGGAACTATTCTATGCCTTGTTTGTGCAGTTAACAGTGTTGATTGTTGGGATGTCTTGTTACGGAAAATCTTTTTTTTAATTGGAGGGGGGAGGGGATATTGGATCTGTGCATGGTTACTGTCCTAATGTTCCTATCTTAAATAATGCTGTTTTCTATTATTTTCAATAAAAAATTAATCAAATTCATTTGTGACTTCTCCAGCTGATCAGCTTGAGCAGGTTTACCTTATGGTCAGTTTTTAAGTAGGAATCTGATGCAAGCAATGAATAATAAATTTATGATTCAAGTTTAGTACTTGCAAATACAAATCAACCTCAAAAATTGCATCACAAGTAGCTAACATCCAGCCAGATTATGAACGCAATCATTACAAATTTCTCACTTCTAAATGAACATTGTTACGTTAATTTTTCCTAAATTTCTAAAAGCAGAACTAACATAGTTTTTTAAACTCGAGTTAGTATCACATGTACTAACCACTAGTTTTGATATTATAGTATCATATATCAATCTAGCATGAGGTTGGACTTATACATGGATAATAAGCTTTGACCAAGATCCACTTAGCTTGACTTTAATTTGCCTTCCGTCCTACATCCCTCAATCTTAATACCATCTATAGTTGCATCCAGAATATTACCTCTTGATTTTTTCCGTTCAGAATTTTACCTTTAACATGACGGTAGATAGTTGGACTTATACTTGAATACCAGGATCCTCTTCGTTCGTCTATTTAATTTTCCTTTCATCCGCCATCCCACATTCTTAATATCATCTATAGTTGCATCCAGAATGTTATCCAAAGGTTTTCGCTATCATTAGATTTGCAGCATCTATTGTCTGCCCAACAAATTCTTTGCTTTGCATGGATTTTTGATTCCCTCTTTTCTTATCTATAGCTAACAACATTTACATATTTTGCTACCGTATGATTCTCTGAGTTGACATCTAAGTACATTCATTGCAATTATTGTTTAGTCCTTTATGTTATAAAGTCTTGTTAACCTTACTTACTAGGGTGCCTGAATTTGCAATAATTTTGAGCTGATATAAATTGCTCATGTCTGACTTGCATTTATTAATGCAGGATGTTACTGTAATTTTCAGGCGTAGAGGAGGTAATGATCTTGTTCAAAGTCATGCCCAGTGGAAGCGAACTATACTAGAAGCACCAGATATCATAGACATGGCTTTCTACCCTATCACTTCTCTCCTTGATGGCATCCCTGGGAAGGACTATTTGATACGTGCAATATCTTTATACCTTGAATGTATGTTTTTTTTTTCTGGAAATTGAATATCTTTTCAAGATTGTCTTTTGTATAAAACTCGCGTCTCTTTCTTTGGAATGTTTAGATAAGCCTCCAATCGAGGAGCTGCGATATTTCCTAGAGTTCCAAATCCCTCGAATCTGGGCACCGGTAAGAGATGAAATTCCAGGACACCAAAGGAAGGAGCCAGTATGCCCTTTTTTACAGTTCAGTATGATGGGGCAAAAGCTTTATGTGAGCCAAGAGCAGGTATACCTGCATGTTTTATTGAATTTAACTGCAAAATGTAAAAATAACCATTGCATTGAATCAAATATATGCTTCTTGAGTTCTTTCTCTGAAATCTGCGAAACCATAGCAAGCATGGATTTCTCAGCTTTTACCACGTTGATGATTATATTATGCCATCACCAATGGATCTTTTTAGCATTACATATAACAAAGATGTAAATTTCTACCAAAATTTTGTTCTTTTAAGGATAATAATGATTTTCAGTTTAAATCAACCATGAGATTTGCTATCAAAATTTCTTCTTTCAATATTTCATCTCAAGGCTTTTAGAATGTTTAGCAACTTATATCTTAGAATTTTCATTGAATTTTGTAAATTTTCCATGGTGAATTTTGTAAGTAGAAAAAAAAA